>BMAC01000491.1:843862-872669 GCA_014905375.1 Phtheirospermum japonicum
TATTTCTCCATTCCCAAATCCCCAATTACTTTAATGGAATTTTTTCCTCCTTTTTTTTTTTGGTCATTTTAAGATATCCAAATGTAGCAATGACACCACAATCGTTTGGAATCTAATGAACCCATAAAATTCTAAACTCCAAAATCTAAAAAAATTCTATTTGTACTGCAAAATATGATACACCACTACAAAAAATCCCAAGAATCACCAAAATAATCCTAGTCTAAATATATCAATTTCAAAATTCTGTCTTTGACCAGACAATCTAAGCACAACTAAGCTAGCTCTTCATCTCTATTCTCAGGAGCAACATAATCATATCTCTCATTAGGCCAAAACATTAAATACACCCCAACATAAAAAACAAGCTCAATCGCCATCTCCAACACAATCGTCAAAAACCAGAAATTGTAACTCGTCACAGTCCTCATCACAAATATCACAAACCTCGTCAACCCCACGTACACGTAGAGCGCCAGTGCGAAATTACCAAAAACCCTCTTGTGCACCATCCTCTTAGCCTCTTTCCCTTCTACTTTCGCCTTGCCCCCCAAGTGTTCGACGAATTTACTCACTGGCAGCGCCATCAAGACGCAGCACAAAAAATCCACCGCGTAGTACGTGATTACCCACTCCTTGTATCGCTTGCTCGTGGGCCCGAACCCGCGGATTAGGATAAAACAGACGCTCGCTGTAATCTGAAGCGTGATCGCCATGCAAATGACGTATCTATGAACGTTTTGTAGGCACGGCCTGAAAATCGACCACCCGGCCCGAATTAGCATGATCACGAAAACGAACAGCATGTTTCGCGCGAAATAAAACCCGAGCCATAAAATACTCCAAATCTCGGATGACCCTTTTACCCTGATTGAGTGCTGAGCGTTCGCGTGACAAATGAGCTCCAAGAATTTCAAGAAAAGTAATATAGTCATTAGTATATGAACCTTATTGAGAAAATGCTTGTTTTGATTGCACGCATAGGCCCATGCGAGGAGAAAAACGGAATAGAAAAGGGAAAAGACGAAAAGGGTCGTCGGCAGATTTGCGAAATGCTCGTCTAAATAATCGGGAAGCCCGTTTTCCGGGTCGACGTTGTAGGTCTCGAGATTGACCGTCATCGAAACGGACGAATTTCTCGCGCAGTTTACGAAGAAAATGTGGTAGAGATCCGGGATGGTAACGGGGACGGATTTTCTGAAGCCCGTTTTCGAACTAACGACCCGTTCGTCAAATGTGAAGATCGGGAAAATGAACGGGCTGCCCAGAATGCAGGTGTTTTCCAAGAGGGCGAGTTTGATGGCCTGGCGGGCCGGTGACGGGCCGTAGAAGAAGCCCATGAAGGATAATTTTGTTGGGGTGATGAGGGATTTGTTGGCGGTGGTGGCGATGGAAATCGATGAGATGGAGATGGAAATGTGGCCCGGATCGTCGAATCCGAAATCTTGGAAAAGGATGATGGGCCGGTCATCGGACGATATTCGGATGCTTTGGATTTCTGATTCTGCTGTGCAGAGGAGGAGGAGAATGGAGAAAATGTGGACGTGGAGTTTCTCATGCATCTTTTGAGATATGTTGAAATGGTTAAAGATCGATCTGCATGAGATTAGGGTGGTGTAGGTTGACGGTTGATTGTGTGTGAGAGAAACAACTAATGTTGTTGGTTATGGTTCATTTTTGATGTACATAATATTTAGAGAATATATGTTAATGGGCTCACGGGTTGGACCGGTTCATTTGTAGATCCAATCAATTTATTGAATATTAATTATTTTTGATTAAATTGTATAAAATAATATAATTTAATAGCCTGATCATCATATTATTTAATTATTTTATCGTTATTTTCTGATTTCTTTTGCAATTTTTTAAAAGGTTTTGTTGTATTTGCAATTGTGATAAAGTTGTGATTTCAAATGCAATCTCTCATTTAAAAAGCAGCTTATAAGTCCTATTATTTTATTCTTGAAGCTTATAAGATTTTATTTTATTTTTTAACTTACCAAACAATTTAAGAGTTCTTATAAGCTCTCAAACATCTTATGTTGCAGGCCAATTGCTCACTCTCGAATTTAGGGTGTAATTGTTAATCAATTGTGTATAATCAGACACCCCCTCTTTTTTTTCTATATTACAATTAACTACAACTTCAGTGGTGGGTTCTGTTATTTTCATAAGTTAGCTGGATATTTTTTATTTTTTTCGTAAATACTCCAAACCCCAGGGGTGGTTTTGTAATTATCCATTACTAATATTATACAGAATAATAATAATAATAATAATAATTTATTACATCATTATACGACATGGTTCAAATATATAAATAATCATCTACCAAAAAAAAATCTATCTTAGCTCAAAATACGAATAATCACCAATATGTAACAAGAATAGCATATTTAAATTTCAATAGAAAGTAAAAAAAAAAAATGAAAACTGCAAACCACGAAGGATTTCTTGTAATACCTTGACTGCTATTTGTAATTTGAAAACATAACTGGATTATTAGTAGTAGTAGTAGTAGTTTTGTAATTAAACTGAACTTTAGGGGAAGTTTTTGTAATTAATCCTAAATGCATTTTGGAGTCTAACTTGGTCTGAAAACACTTTATTCATCTCTATATCCTATTACACGCGAAATCCAGGGAAACGGGAGGGTCCGAAAATGAGCCGTCAACAATTTGATCGAAGATCCACCTATTGGCCGCCTCGGTGAAGTGGGTCCCGTCCCAACTGATCCTGACGGACGGATCCTTGCAAGACTTGGCGACTATAACCTTCGTCCCGTTGACAACTTTTTTGCTCCCACATTTGAAAAACCTATTGTAGTTATATTTCCCTCCACGACCACAACAAGCTATAAACGGGTTCTCAAATCCTGCCATGTCGAAGCAAAAACAGAAGTAACTGCGAATCAAATTTTGGCAGTGTATGCAGATAGAAGCTAAAAGTTGAATCAGTTAAAAGACAGTGTGTGACAAATATGTTGTAAAAAGTGGTTATTTGTTCGTAAAAGTCCAACAAGAAGCACAAGTTGACATTTCAAATAAATAAATAATTATGTTTATTCATTTTTCAACCAAAAGCAAAAACCACTATTAAAAAAAAAAAAAACTTGCCTAGTTTTTTGGCTTGGCTGATGAGTGTAAATTTGGCCGAGTAGACGTCGACATAAGTGATTGCAGCACGAGGAAGCTCTTTCCTGAGTTGTAAAATTGTGTCTTTTAGTCTAAGGTTAAAATACTTTGAAACCTCGTTGAACGGACTCGAACAACCATATTTATCGATTTGTGCTGCGGTAACTAAGAATCTGTCCATAACGTACGGCAAACAACCAGCGGGGCCCGTGTTGTGTATCCAAAATGACTGTCCTCCTTTAGCATATAGTAGCTGTCAACAGAAATTAATATTTTATTCGTTCTCGAACTTTAATATTAAATTAATAATATGATTGATTGTGTTGGGTGTATTTGTTTTTGCTCACCTTAATTACAGTGGAAAATTGGGCTAATACATCGGGCACATATGCCTTAACTTGCTCGGTGGACAAATTGAGTTTGTAACCGGCAGTGAGATCGTTTTGGCCAATGTCGAATGTGTATAAGGCCCGTGAAAAACAATCCTTCTCCGGCAAAAAACCCTGAAATAACCCTTTTACGAAAATCCAGTGATAAGGTCGAGCCATAAAAAAAGAAGAAAGAAAGTGATTTACAGCTTATGGTGAAAAAAACAGTAGTTTTTAGAGTAGTTTGATTTTATTTTTTTCACAAAAAAATAAGAAGTTTTACAGCTTATTTACCAAACACTCTTAATTAAATAATTCAACTTTTAGCTTCGATTTGCAAACATTCCCAACTTCTGATTCTCAACTACCTTTAGCTTATTCGACAATAAATCACTTTTATTAATTTAAAAGCACAAGTTTTTGCAACCGCTCCCTAAATAAGTCAGAGAGTCCGATTCGGACATAAAAAAGTAGCGAAAAATGTTGTACGTAATTATAAGTACCTTGTTTTCGAATAATTTGCGATCTTTCCATAAAATCCGAGTACTGAACATATTGAACGTCGAGTGAAATCGGACTAACTCCACTCTGAGAAATGGTTGTATTCGGAGGCCTGATCGTCGAACCAGCAGTTGCGAAATTAGCACCGTGGCTAAAGTTCGAACCGATCGAATCAAGAAAAGCACTTAGATGAGGCAATCCCAGCCTTTCAGCTGTCGAAAATAAATTAACTATAAATTTTCAATAAGTGATCATCAACAACAACAAAAAAAAAAAAAAAGATAATAATAATAACAACAAATAAAAAATAATTAATATAATAATTTTAAAAAAAGTAATTATTATAATAATAATGTACCTATGAGATCGATTACGAGTCGACCATCGCAAAAACGGCCAGCAGGGGCATGAAAATAGGTTTGACCATTGGGAGATGGAGCTTGGCCAAATGCTGCTGATAGCCCACCAGTGTCCGAATTCGAGTCGCCGAAGTTGAAAATGGCTGGGAAGTTGCAGTTGTTCAAGCAAAGTATTGGGGTGGGAAAAAGTATTTCCAGAATTACAAGGGCTTGCAATGTAATATGCTTGAACTCCATGAATCTAGATATGGTCACCGGAGCTATGAAATAGACAAGTTTAGGTTTGCAAGAATAGATGATATTTTTGTGGGAATAAAATTATGAAAAAAATGAAATTTCGAATGAATAGTAGTGATGTATAATATATTAGAAGATGCCTGTGATAGCACCAACCACAACAGGCTTACGTTAGGACAGTATTTTATCCTATGTTAAATTCGTCTTTTATGGTGTTTTTCTTTGTTTTGAATCAGGCCAATAATTCAAAATGGCCCAATTTCAAAATTAGTTTAAATATTTTTCCATGTGCTTTTGTATAACGTTTATATTATGTGGGACTTGGAAAGGAATCCCATGTGCTGGAGAAAAGAGGAAAAATAATATTGACTATGAAACTAAATGATTAAATCATAACAAATGTTTTATCTGTCTCGTATTAATTTATTTTTTCTCTCAATTTATTTGTCATATTTATATTTTTAATAAATAATTGTTAGTATTATTTTTTTAATAATAATTAAATATTATTTTACTAATTTTATCCCGACTTTTATTATTTAAACTTTTAATTTTTCTAAATAAAATAATATTATGATCAATTGGTAACTATAATTATAACACTAATTATTTTTTTAATTTCCGTGAAATGGACATATAGAATAAAATGGTGGGAATAGCAACTATTGATTTCAAATTAAAAAAAGGAAGACAAAAATTACAACCATTCAATTGGTATAACATTTGATCCCTGAACGAATTAAGCAAATAATTATAAGCAAAGCTTCTATATAACTTTGCAACTAAAGTTCACAATAACAAAAAACATTAATATATGCAAATAATAATAATAATTATTAGTAGTAGTAGTATTATTATTATAAAAGATTCAATAAATAACACTAAACATAAGGATTAAATTATACAATAGTATTGTCTTTCCTCTGGTCAGCAAGTCAGCAACTCAACATCAGCATAATTTGACAATTCTATAACAACTCTATAGAACACAAGACTAAATCAACTTAATCTCCAAAAAGAATAAAAAAGGGAAAGAAACAACATACACAGTCTGCAGCATTGTGATAAAGAATTATCCAAAAACAGAACTAGAAAAAGAGTTTAAGAAGTACTATTAATACAGAACAGAGTGTAAGAACAAAAAATGCACTAATGTAAAAAGGGAAAAAAAAAAAAAAAAAAAAGACCAAAACCGGGGAGTTGGCGTTCATTACAAAGTCCCTATCAAGAATATTAGGGAACGAACCAACTGCTGAAACATAGAAACAACAAAGAGAAGTAGATGTATACGCCAAACATTCAATAATTGTAGCTCCCTTTCCCCACAGTAGAAGTATGAGACGATGAATATAGAGAGAGAGTGCCAAAGTATTATTACTCAATCTAGTCAGATAGATATGACTATTAACAGAGAACTCTAAAGAATCCTGTCCAGGAATTCACCACCTTGACGCTGACCTGTCAAATGACAAGATACCATTTGGTCAGTCGCGTGTTAAAGTTTCAAACCGAAAAGCAAATGGTACATTCGCTGATTATCTGCTTAACCGTAATTCCCAAGCAACCCTATTACCCTAACCAAGCACAACAACAGCTTAATTATGCAACTAATCGAATTCTTTTTTTTAAATTTTTTACGCAAGTGATATGACAAAGCCAAAATCCTTCCATGTAAACTAAGGCATGTTTCAAACCAATAATAATAATAATAATAATAATAATAATAATAATAATAATAAATGTGTAAGTGAGTGAATACTGAAATTTTTGAGAAAATGTGCAACGAGATATTTGATTTTATGGTTTTTTGTTGTTGTTTTTCTTTTTTTTGGGGGGTGGGTTGGTGTGGTGGGGGTGGAATATGAATACATGCGATTGGTGATTGAAAAAGTAAGGGTGTGATTGGATATTACAAAAATATATATCCTTTTCATTTCACTACAGAACAAATTTCTCCCCAAACTTGTGATTGGATACTCCATACGTCCCAAAGAGATAAGTCACTTTACTATTTTTTGTGTCTCAAAAAAAATAGGTTTGTTACTTCATTTACAATTTAGTTACTTTAACATTTCCATGTATACCCTGATTAATTATATTAAAACCACGCTACTCCATTTACTTATATTAACTTTTGCGGAAACCGAGTAGACAATAAATAAACAATTAATTAACCACGAGGGCATAGATGGAAAATGCAATACTTGAACTATATTAAGCAACATTTTCTTAAACCGTGTGAAATAACCGTAAGCTTATCTTTTGGGGACAGAGGGAGTACAAAAAATTACACTATTCATTCATTCTTACTTTTCGCCTCCTCAACCTCATCTACACAATTTTCAAAAAAGAAAAAAAGAATCATTACTACACATTTTCCTACAAAATTCACTATCATAACTACCACTCATTTTCAATCATTATATTACTATTTTCATATCACATCAATTTGAATCATTACACTTTCATCTTAAATCCATTCACTCTCTCAAAAATTCATCGTTCTTCCCCCAAATTTTTCTCTCACACTATTCTCCGGCGAAATAAATTTTTTATTCAAAATGAAAGTATATCCAATCGCATCCTAATATTTCCCAACTCGTCACATCATTCTTAGATCATTCACAAGAATTTAAACATGAGGCGAGCGTTGTAGAGAAAATCAGAAATACGAGAAATAATTAAAAAGAGAGACAATACCTGTCCATCTCTCTGCCCCCCAAAAACCCTCTCCCACCACCACCGCCTTGATAAAACCTCCCCTCATCACTGGGTCTCGACCACGAATTCACCGACCCACGCGATCGAGGCCTCTCGTTGTAGTCCACACCTCTATTCTCTTCAAACGCTCCATGCCTCGAACGTGGTCTATCAGACCTAGGATCTTCGTAACCTCCATGTCGTGAACGAGGCCTCTCATTAAACCCAGCTCTAGAATTCTCAAAAGAACCTGGACGAGAAGGAGGTCTATGTTCATCGTACTGTCCGTGCATGGAAGGTTGCTCATCGTATGAACCAGGTCGAGAAGGAGGTCTAGGTTCATTAACCGTAGAAACTTTTCTTTCGAATATTTTTTGACTGTAACGAACTTTGTCATCCAACTGACGGACCAGAAGTTCCAAATCATGTTCCTTTTGACTTATCAGATCCTGTGCAACGGTTTGGTCTTCGACGGGTTTTTGTTGCAATTCCCTTTTCAAGTTTTCAATCTCTTCCTTCAGATTCTTTTCTTCCTCTGTCTCGGGCCTGAAACAAGCCATCCCTTCAGTTACAATGTAATATACTTGGAATCCACATTATGTACACAAAAAATTCCCACATTTTGACCAATCTAATACTCGAGTATTTATAACACATTATAAATATTAAATAGAAGAACAACAAGTGTGATATATTCCAACATATGAAATACCAATTTATCAAGCCTTGAAAATTTGACTAATAGTTTCAACAAAAAACTTAAGGTAGGGGAAAAACAAGCAGACATTGATACAGAGATGCATTACAACAAATATATAGATGCATGTCTAAATTCAAGGCAATTACTCAAGGCAGGTATAAACGGGCTCAACAAAAAGATATTCAGTTCTCATTCTTCTTTCTAAGTTAAACCCATTTGCCAATTTAAACATTTACTCAATTATATTAATTCTTTAAAAGAAAATAAAAAGATTATTTCTTCTAGCTACAAATTCTGTCCACCAAAATGATCATTATGTCTCAGATTCTCAATGATGTAAACAACATTTAATTAAAAACTAAAACACTTCAAAGTTATTTACTACTATCACCTCAGCAATTCGCAATGCACTTTGCAATTAATAAGATAGACATTATATCACGAAACACAAATGCCTGTAACAAAATGAGTTTTACAATCAATGATTACCTCTCAACCCGACGATGCTCCAGTTCAAGATCGATTTTTTTCCAATCCAAGCCCTTCTCCTCAAGCAGGACCTCTCTGGGCTTAGCATTCCCAAATGGATTCACTTTTGGTTTTTCCCTAACTACCCCTTCACCACCCAATGCTACAGGCACGTCCGAACGGCTCGACTGCTGACTCCCAGGCCTACTTGACTGCGAACTCGTGGGCCTGCTCCCAAGCTTCTTAACTTCGATCTCCGAATCCAACTTCTTCCAATCCAACCCTTTCTCCGCCAACACCTCCTCCCTGGGCCTGGCCGCCCCAAACGGGCTCGGCCTGTTCACTTTCGGCGCCATATCAACATCATCTTTCGGAGAGTCTATCACCAGTCTATTTTCATTTCTAGTCCAACGATCCGGCTCGGGCCTGGAGAATCCCGACCCAAAGCTCTGCTCATTACGAGCCCAACGATCAGGCTCCGGCCTCGAGGAGAATCCCGATCCGAAGCTCGAAGATCTAGGCTGCTGTTGTGTTTGCGGGAGATTTTTCTTAACAGAACCCCAATTGTCTACTTCGTCGGCCCGTGATGCAACGCCGGGTCCTCCCCCGCCGCTGCCGAGTGAGCTGTACTTTCCACCTCCCGGTCTGTCTTGACGCGTATTGTAATCGGGTAGGGTTTGTTTCTTCATCGAAGCCCAATTGTCAACCTCATCAGCTCGGGAAGGCTGATTGAAATCTGAAACCCTAGATTCCGGAGGGGTACCCCTCCGATTATCATCATCAAACCCATACGACCTCMGGCYCTCATTATCCCGCGGCCGGCCCGAATTGAACCCTCCGGATCCGGTTCGTGACCCGTAATTAGAGAAACCACCGCCCAATCGCCCCTGCTGCATTTCATCGRCGGAGCRCTCCTTTGGGCCGGTGGGGAGGYGGACCATTTCTTCCGGCKTCAGGCCGAGGCTSGGAGAATAGGTGGACTGTAGTTGCATATTGAACTCCATCAGGGTCATTTTCGTCTTTTTCTTCTGCTTCGCCGTGGAAACGCCTTCCTTCAGGCTAGGGAAGCTAGCCGGCGGCTGCGCCGCGGCGGCTTTCTCCGCGGCTTCTCGCTCCTCGGCCTCGGCGCGCTCGGCTTCGGCCGCCCAGTTGCCGACTTTTCCCCATGGCGATTTCGACATTGTTTTCTTTCTTGTTTCCAATAAACGATTATTGTCTAAAAATGTTTCCTTTTTCCAAAATATTTGATTTAAATATAGAAAGTCAGAAATAATTTTGATTTTAGTTTTCGGGATGACGGTTCTCAAGCGGGGCTCCGAAATGAGGATCCGATTGAGGACAGCGCTGATTGGTCGAGCGGGACAGTTGGACCGGGAGATTGTGGGTGGTGACGTGGATAAAGTTGGTTGGTAGGTTTGTGAGTGGAAACTATATATTTGTACACCTTAAATTCTTGACAAAACTATATATGTTTACAAAGGTTATTAATATTTTGAGAAAAGAAAAAAACCTCTAAAGGTTGAAAAATTTTTGTATGGATCGGTAGAATTCTTAATTTTGATATTCAGATTTTTGGAGTATTTAGTTATGTAAATATTAAAAAATTTTGTTTATTATTAAAATTACGATCTTTTATTTTTTAATTTATATATGAAATCATGTTTAAAAAGTAGATGATAATGTAATTGATGTCAAATTAAATCTAAAAAATAGTGAATAATTTTATATATTATATTTTATTTATATCTGTCACATTTACATTTTCAAGGGATTACTTTTTACTTTAATTTCTCAATAAAAAAATAAATATTATTAGATTGATAAAATTAGGCGGAATGAGTAGTATTTAATTATAAAAATTATTTATTAAATATTTAATTTTAAAATTTTAAAATATATACATATATATTATAGTATAATTTCTTTTTCCAATAAAAAATGGAAATGATTGAAGTTTTTTAATTTGGAATCGTGTCAGGAGCAAACAAAGTTGAAGAGAATCTTTCCTTTCTTTCCTACAATTGGTCGAGCCAATGCCCAAAAGACCAAACAGTGCATCAACTATGCATCAGTGTGACTAGGATATATGCTTTTAACATTGCTTAAAAACATCATCATTATTGATGCCTAATTTTATACTAAAGTCTTTAAGAAAACACAAATTTCTCCAAAATGTTTAACCTTTTCAAGGACTAGGCACAAACACCATCACTTCACTACCAGAACCAGGTAGTTAATATAATATTTCATCTTCTAATCTATTTTAGAGTTGTCTGTGTATGTTTTTGTTATTTCTGTTGTCGTTCATTTTTCGTCTATTATCACTCGAAATATTTTTTTAAACTTCGAAAATTTTGCTATTCTAAATAAATATGACTATTTTTATACCATTGGTTAATATTTGTAAGAGAGAATAAAACATAGAACGCTATTCGATCTGACCCGCCGTCTTGTTGGGGCCATTTTTTTTTTTTTTTTTTTTTTTTTTTTTTACTAATCTCGACCAAGGTAATTACTAATCAAATCTCAAAAAAGATGATTATTAACATTTCCCTTTTTTTTTATTCTTCTGTAGGTGAGTATCTAGTCATCAAAATAATATTCTCCTCAATTTGAGGTTGCCTTAACGACAAAGGAAGAAAAAATAAAGGAAAAACAATTACAGATACACAGAACTTAGCACAAACATTAATCCTGGATTCGACAAGATTCATAGTATACTCATCAACTACTAATTGCAATAATTTATCTAATTACAGCTGACTAATGATACGATCAGATTACCTTTCCAAAATCAACCAATTAGAGCTTGATTATTACAGTATGTACCATCGAATCCAAAAACAAGTAAACGACAATGCTTAATGACACCCCAAATAAAAACAAGGCATGCATTTATATACAGAGAGAGCGCGAGAGAGGGGTTTGAAACCCTGTCATTATAGGATTGAATAATTTTAATGGTTAAGAATATGGGTAATTATAAAAAAATTGTATTAAATTAATAAAAATTGTATTTTGAACATATATTAATGTTTATAAAGAATAATGGATTGCTCCTTAGAAAGTACACGGGTAAAGAAAAAAAGGCATTACGACTGTATACAAAAAGCATCACAAATTTTGTATATAACTATTGTTACGTGCTTCAAATTCAAATTTAAAATAAAACACAAATTTTCAACAAACTATAACTTTCTCAATTTTTATTCATTTTAAATAAAATATATACCAAATTAATCACATTCTCAAGATCTATTATTTAAGTTACATATTGCATATATAAAAATATAAAAATAAATAAATGTAATTAAATGTAAAAACTTGAATATTAAAATCATCGCATATGTCTAATTTTAGCACTACATTACTGTATAAAAAGCACTGTTAATTTTCGAGTAAGAATTTGGATTTTTATTATATAACTAGTGCTTTTATAATAACGTATTAATATTTTTTTAATATGTTGGCAGTGCTAGTTTATTTGCAGTGCTTTTCTAATATTGTTGAAGCGCTTTTTTTACTACTCTATCACTACTTTTTTTGATGGGGGGATTTTATTGTTTAGGAGAAATAGGATTCCGGCAACGGACTCCGCGCTCTAGCCGACGAGTCCGCTATGATGTCTGAGACTGGGCCGTTGTAATCGGTCAGCATCGAGTTTCACCATCGCTACCGTTCGAAATCCAACCCAAAAAGCCCCGATCGAATCCTGTTCGACAAAAATCCAGTCGCCGAGGGACAGCTGGCAAACAAAGGATCTAAACCCCAACCGCCAATCTGACAAGCAACCACAGCCGTCTGAATCAACCCCGTCAATCCAAAATTGTCACCACCCAAAGACCCCACCGCCGTCGTTCGTCGAACCCGCGGCCGAATCAATCCCGATCCGCAGCCGCATCACCACCTCCGTAAGCCGTCGTCCCACTTACCGAATGGGTGGAGCGGAGCCGCACTTCCAGCCGTCCGAATCAATCCCGATCCCCACTGTAGCCGTCCGAATCAACCCCCGGTCCGCGGCCGCATCACCACCTCCGTAAGCCGTCGTCCCACCTACCGAACGGAATGGAGCGGAGCCGCACTTCCAGCCGTCGGGCGACGTTCGAGGGATGGAGATGTTGTCGATCTCCCGACACCCGGTTCATCGTCACCTCCTGTCGCTGCGGGGTGTCATGGGGAACCGCCGGCTACGGATTGCTTCTGTCGACGACCGAAGGAGAGGGGCACAGCCGACGACGATTCTAATTTGGAGAAGGAAGGAGATTACCGATATTCTGATTTGGTTTGTGAGTGATTTGGAATTTTTTTTGTTGATTTATGAAAAAGACATAAACCTCCCTTACCTACCATATCGTTGATTTAATAAAATTAAAAAAATAAAAAAAATTCTGTTCACACACATGATTAGATCTAAAACTAAGATGAGTCTTTAGGTTCACATACAAGGACGGGTTTCTCATTTAAACTCAATTATCTATATATATACTTAAATTTACGAATTTCGATTTTTTTTTAATTTTTTATATATATAATTCGTATTTCTAATAGTTTCGTATATCATGTAACATGTCGTGTCAGATATTCTTACCGCTAATTTAACTAATTAGGCTTAGCTTAAAAGTTAAAACTAAAAAAGAAAAGTCGGTGAAATGTAGAAAAAAACTTATTCAGAAAGTGGGCATATGGGACCTTAAGCTAATAAATTTATTTTGACTATTATGATTTGTATATTTCTGTTCTAAATATAGGGGGAAAAAGTCATCAGACAAGTGGGACTAATATAAATTTATTAACCACTTGACGTTTCACTGATCCCCAATACAATAGGAACCATATAAAAAAACATAATAAACGTAATTGATTTGATGTATTTGTTAATTATATAGAATGGGGCATATGCTCCAAAAATTAGATATTGCACAAAAGTTGAATTAAAATAGAAATACATATGAGGCTTTTGTAAATTATTATTTTTAAGGTAATTGGACTCACGATTTATTCAATTATGGTCCTATAAAATTTAAGTTGGCTCGAAAAGTTATTTCAAATTTGCACTTATTCCCAAAATGCCCTTAATAGTCAAGTACATGAATATTATTTTTGCTAATTAAGCAACAAAATTGATGGCATAACTAAACTTGCAAGGTTAAAGATACAACACCCTAGAGATTAATAAACAACACATGCCAAAATGTTTTGGCAAAATAAAAATAAAATTGCAAAACTTGCAGAAAATAACTACAACATATATCCATCCACACCAAGAAATGAGGAAACAACATCATCTTCCAAACACTGACCACATTTTACCCTTTTGCCCTCAACCAAATCTTTACTCCTCCTCTGCATACTAAACAACACATTATGCCAAGCATTAAATCTCGAACTAACCCTACTCGCCAGCCCAACATTCATCTCCAACAAATCCTCTGTTTTGACGCTCAAGACCTCGTGGGCCTGGGCCCCATCAAGAGCCCAAACCAGACAAGAACAAAACCCTTTACTAATCTCCGAGTCACTGTCCACCCTGAAACCCATAAACCCGTTCGTATCCATTTTCACCTCCAGCCACACCTGGGCCGTACAGCCCAAGACCCGATTTTCTTGGGTTTTTAAAGAGTCGTCAAATGGAGGAAGAATAGTCGCGTAGTGTAGTAACCTCTTGACCCGGTCGATCGGGTCGGGCAGTGATTTGAACTCAAAATCCAAGCTTTGGACCTTTTGTGAGACGGTTGAGGTTTGAATTGTGAAGGGCTGTTGTTGTTGGTTTATTGTGAAGCAAGAAAGTGAAGTTTTTTGTGGGTTTGGGTTTTTATTGAATAAAAATGTTGATAAAATCTTTGGTGGGTTTTTTCTGGAGATGGGTTTTATTGGGTTTGGTTTAATATTGGGATTTTCTGGTTTTGTGAGGAGAGATGGTGGAGGAGGTGGAGAAAAGAACGATCTTGCAGAAAAAGAAACCATTTTTATTATTATTTTTTTTTATTTGTTTTTTTGTGTGGTTTGCTGCTGATAGTTGCTGTAGTCTAGAGAGAGAGAGAGAGAATAGGTAAAAGATGAAGATCCTCGAAGTGCGGAATTTATGTCAGCAGGAAGAGAAATTTGTTTACAGGGCGATTTTTTTGTTCCACCAAACAAGGCGCCAAATTTTATCAATATGTAATGTAATATACTAAATCTTAACTGAAGAATAATGAACCTTACATGGAAACGTGAGAAATATAATTTCGTTGCAATAAATTCCTGTTACCGATCTTTAGGGAATATAATATTGAGTATATATTATAAAAAAGGGAATAGGTATATGAAAGATATATAATGTTTTAGATAATAATAATTCAAAATGAGAAAAGATCTTACATTCCAAACATTAACTAAACAGTAATTGTAAAAATAAAATAAAAAATCAAGTTACAATGCAAATCTACATTTGTTGCCATAGTATTTTGGAAATTCCATTTGTAACCTTTTCCGCATCCATATTTCGAAATTCAACCCCTTTATCCAATTAAATTACTAGTTGTCGTGAAATTTTATACATCACAATGTGTGGGGCAAAATAACTTGGTTGGTCATAAGAACAGTCGTGCAAGAAATGAAATATAGATATGTTTCTTTCTTTCGTTCTTGTAATCAACATATAATTGCTGGAGTAGAGATGAGTTTTATCATTTGGAGGACTGAGTCCAAACCCATTTTGGCTATTTCTTGTTCATATTAAATTTCTCCAATTTAATACCATAAACAACCCTTCATTTAGCATACATCACTCGATGCATCACACCCACTAAACCATTTTTTTCCTTTAAACTTTGATACAAGTTTCTAATCATGACATGTCACAACAAAACAATAATGATGGTCAAATATCATATTGTAAGTGCTTTAGTATTGATTATTTTTATTAATATGCGCTTTTAGTATATTCCCTCCTTGGTGCTTAGTATTATATTTATATCCCCTCGAAAGTGCAAACATAGAACATTTGCGTCACTGCATACTCCACACTCCACTTTAAAATTAAAAGTGGCGAAAAAATAAATTCATACAAATTGACTTTGCTTACTAACACACTAATAAAAAATTAAAACAGTGACAGCAAGGGCAATAGGCATTGCAAATGCAAAACTCAATTTAAACTTACATTTCAAATTTACATATCAAATGACAATTTAGATGAATCAACACACCAGTACAAAATGTGCAGTTACTTCACACCAAGTTGTTTCCAAAAATAGCAACTTTCAAATCCCCAGCAAAAATATATTTTCACCCCTGGCTCGCCTGCATAGTATAGCTTTCCTGCCAAAACTAACTCCTTTAATTTTCAAGAATCACTATCATTTATGGCTAAACTATCGAAAAAAACAATCACAATCAAGTTCTACACATGCAAGGCGTCAACGGGTTTTCCCAGATGTCATAATTCGGGAAAGTCTCTTCCGGTAATCCCGTTCGTGTCTCGTGGGTTGCGACCACGTCCTCGACGAACGTGGCCCAGCCCATGTAAGGGTCCCCTAAGGATTTGGACATGAGGCCCTTGTCTGGTTTTATAGATTTTAGGTGGTGACCCATGTAGCGACGGTTACCGATTATCAGTTTCGCAAAGTTGCCGCCATGTGTCATGACGAACACGTCGGATTTTAAGCAGACCAAAAAGTCTAGAGCCGCTAAGCTCGTCACGTGCTTTCTGAAACTATCTAACTCTAACTTAGCGGCCAATTCCTCCTTTGTGACCTACAAAACGTGTATTAGGTCCTTCGTTAAAACGTGTCCTTGATAATATTGTGCATAGTCGACAATATTATTTTGCACGGAAATAACTACAAAAACTGAAAGCGGGTATTTTATAAAGAAAATACAAACTTAAGATTTGGGATAATTACAAAAAAGTACCATTTAGGTTTGATCTAATTACAAAACAACCCAACAATCTTTCAAAATTACAAAAATTACCCCCAAGGTTTGATTCAGTGTTACATTTAAGGCGCTAACGGTAATATTTATATAAATGTGAAGGTGGGTTTCCAAATATTTTTTGATTATGAGAAGGTAAATGCAACACAATAAAACCCTAGAGGTATTTTTCGTAATTTTGAGAGTTAGCTGTTTTTTTTGGGTAATTAAATCAAAACCTCAAGGGTACTTTTTTTTTATCTAAACCCTATTTGAAATTTTGAAAGATAATCGGATCTTAAGGGTAGTTTTGTAATTTAACCCGGGATTAAATTGAAAAGGAAATTGGCAAGCAAGCAAAAATAAGAGAGATGTAATCAATAAGTCAAGAGAAAATTGAGGAACTTGGACTAACAAGATTGGGGAACATGTTTCTGAGCGGTGCCATGCGATTCTGGCCACCGTAAACCTGTCCAGATGCGACGTATATTTGAGTTTCTTTAGGATATCCCATCGCTCGAAGCATCACAGCTACCTCACCCGGCTCGAGAGGACACCGTCCTTCCTTCCGTTTCTGAAGAGCCAGGGGCCATAGATGAGAWCCATCCTGCAAGACAGAGACCACGAAAAAGAATAATCATGTTAATCTGAATATTATTTTAACGGTTAATTACAAAAAGTACCCTAGAAGTCTAATCTAAACAACAAAGAAACCCATATATCTTTCAAAATTACAAATACCCCCTAGATATTTATTTCTATTTAACGAATTACAACCTCAGTTGGCCATATAATTTTGAAAGGTATAATTTTTTCTTTTTTTTTTTTAATTTTTGTAAGGAAGCAAAACCTCAAGGGTAACTTTTGTTAAGAAAAAGAAAAAAGAAGAT
The DNA here is from genome assembly GCA_014905375.1 of Phtheirospermum japonicum. Lineage (NCBI taxonomy): Eukaryota > Viridiplantae > Streptophyta > Magnoliopsida > Lamiales > Orobanchaceae > Phtheirospermum > Phtheirospermum japonicum. The sequence continues at coordinate 861,119 of BMAC01000491.1, forward strand.
ACCTTGAAGCGTCGGGGCCATTCTTTGAGTCTGTATAAAGCCATTAGTGCTTTCTCCATTCGACTTCCCACAAAGTCACAGAAAGAAAGGCCTACCATACCTTTCTCAAACCTTAGATGAAGAGCCCTGATATAATAATACATATAATAAAATAAAATAATTATATGAGTAAAGTTTTAAGACCCCTAAATCCTTAAGGAGTTTTTTTTAATGATGATAATCCACATGTCACTTACATGAAAGGATTTGAACTGCCAGTTCGGTTTCTCATCCTAGAAACGAGTAAATCAGCCATATTCTCGATTTCAGGAAGGAACTTCAAAGCATGATAGTTCACTCTGCACCGTAGCCTGTTGATCTCTTGAGGGACGTTGTCATACCTTATGGAAAAAGAAAGTTTATCATTCAAAAGTGTCTTGTAAGAAAGATAAAAGAATTTATATTTAATGAAGATGACAACTCACCCCAAACGATCGACAAAAGGTTTCAAGGCCATTATCTTCTTTTCCCTGATACGTGGTAAAACATTGTCTATGTAGAACTGTGCTGGGGCATACTTGGGAATGTTTTTTACTGTCCTTCTGTTATGGGTAATGTGCAGTTACAATGATGTCCACAAAGTAACAAAACAATGATTTTGTGAATAATTTGTATATTAAATATCAGCTTACATTTAAAAAAGAGAGAGAGAGAGAGAGAGAGAATAATTTCAGGCAAAAATTCATATATTGATCTAAAGTTTGAAATGTGGAGGAAATTTTACCGCATGGTTCATCAGTTTAACGAATCTGGTCAATAAATTTAATAGGAGGTTGGAAAAAACAAACAAACCTTATACTAGAGAACAGCTCTGTTTTGTCTGTGAACCATTCTGGAATATCTCTCACAATCCGCACATCATCTTTCAAGTAGTCGATAAAATGATCTACATCGAATATGTCTTCAAACTTCCTGCAGATAACTCTGTATTATTAACACCTCCAATCCTAATATATAGTTTAATAGATAGTGCACATTATAAAAACACCATGCATTGTACAGATTTAGTCAACTTCACTAACGTTTGATCTTTCCATATCTGGTCTTGCTTCAGAACGGGCAAAATAAGAGTAGCATTCAAGATCTTTGCCACAGCAACAGCATTGCATATCTGAGAATCACGTGGTGGATTATACATGAATTAACTAAATTTAAAAAAAAAATCAATTGTGAGTCAAGACAAGGATCACATACAGCAATTCTTTGTTGGTTAAGACCACCCTCGGCATGTATAAATATATAGCCATTTGTTTCATTCTCGGCACGAATATCTGCAAGGTGAGGAAAGAAAAGGATCATTAATATACAAGTTAATTATGAGAACAAAACACACACACACACACACACACACACACATCTATATATAATTCAGTACCTGAAATTATGCCCTCACGTCGTTCAGCACAAGGTTTCCATGATGTAGTGGCTGAATAAGGATTTTCCCAAAGTGATGGAGTCTCCTTTACCTACTTGCATGAAAGCAATGCCATTTAAAAAGAGAAAAGGCAATAACATGAGAAAAATATTGATAATTAGTTGAGCTTACATGAGGGCAGTGAAGAGTTATGCCATCTTTTTTGCACAAATATGGAGCATTCTGCAATTAAACCAAGCAAGGGCCAACAAAAATATCATTAGAACTTGAACAACAAAGTGTGGTAAAGTCATAAATTCGAAAACACAAGCGTGCTCACATACTTTTCGATAAGAAAGAGATTATTAAAGCTGTAAAACTGAGATTTAGAAATATAATCAATTCGAAGTCCAGAAGTCCAATTCTATTGATTGAACACATTGTTGATGTATCCTGGTTTTAACTTTGATTCAACATACAAAGCTGATATTATTTATTAAAGAAAAAATAAACTAACACTCTGCCTGCATAATTCTGCTTTTCACAAATAAAGAACATTTGACTCGTTCCAAAATTAAAGCAATACGCAATCTTTCAACATCAAACTATGAGCTTAATATCATAAAACAAGGTAGAAAAACTCTTAAAAAATTAGCATGTAACCTAAAACCCCCAATGCATCAGATAAGACCAAAAATAATTAAAAAGAAAAAAAACCACGCCTTTAAATGATATTATATCAAATTTTTACATAAAAAATAATATAAAAAACACATGAAAAGGGAATCGGCGTACCAATCGTTTGACGACAGAAGAAACTGAAATCACGGCGGCGAATAGTAAAGCTACTAGTATGAGAATCGAGATCTTAGATCTATAAGGATGGGGCCTATACAGATCATCGTTTGGGGAAAAATAGTGCGGGAGGAAGGGTTGGAAATACGACCGGAACGAGCGATCCCGGGGGTGGTGATCGCGCCCATTGTCATCGTCGTCGTCTGAGGCGGCAGAGTGGTGGTCGGAGGACAACGGGGATGGCGCGACCGCGGCGGCGGAGGGGGACGGCGTGGAGCGGCTGCCGATGGAGCTCGAGTGGCGGAGCTCCGCCGTCGCACGCTTAGGGCTGTACGCCAGCTTGGAACTTGGTGCTTCGCTCGGCTCGGCGTGGCTTGGCTTCGGCTTTGCGATGCGAGCAGTGGACGGTACTTTCTGTGTGGAAAATGGTGGTGGGTTGGCGGAGTAATTATCTGCTACTCCTGACAGTCCATGTGACTGGTGGCTTCAGATCAGGGATTGTGTTTGGGGGTAAGCCAATTAAGGCAATAATTAAAATATTTTATTTTATTTTTGCTTTTTCCCGGTTTTTGTTATGATCTGTGATGGGCTATAATCGAGACAATGCCTCGTATGTCATGTACGAAATAATGAACATTTTGGCATCAACAATAATAAATTTAAAAAAAAAATAATACTAAGGAGTGGAGGGCCTTATTTGAAAGTAAATATTGTTAAAGACCGTGGTATAGAAAGCATTCATATCATAATTTATTTTTACCGAAGTTTGGAATCGAATTAATTCTGATAGTTATGCATTTACGTTTTACATCATTCACTTCAATTTCATTGCAATAATTATATTTTTGATTTATTATACGTATACTATTATTTGCTCACAGTGCAGTGAAAATAATGAAAAAAAAAATATTCATACCGAAATTGCAGTAGACCTATAATCCACACTACATATTGAAAATAATTTGGTTAAGACATTTACAATGGTCAAATAAACGTTTGGAGATGATGGTGTTGCTGAAGTAAAATTACGTCTACTTAGGAGAAGACGCAAATCTTCCAGGAGGACGAGCTTTCTTTATTGGTTGTCGGTGATCTTAATTCTCAAAGTGGTAACATGAATGTTGTGGTAGAAAGGAGATCTGATAATTTGAAACGCATCAACGAGTTGCATCCTTCGTACCTTATTCTATAACATCAATTACTATTTTCTTACGGAAAGACAACTACAGTAAAGGTATATCTTTTTTTTTTTACATCGAAAACATAAAGGCAATGGTAGATAATATGTGAGCCAGAGGGAGTTATATTCTCACAAGTTCATGAAAGAGAGATTGAGGTACACACTATTTTATATAGTCGACGACTCACACAAAAATTCATAATTGATCGATATACAATGATTGAGTCTTCATAATTGTGGTATGTCATAACCCATCAAAGAAGATTGCGAAACAAGATGTATAGTGGGACTGTTGATGCAGTTTGTTACAATGCGAAACAAATGGCTCAAGTGCTGGTACTCACGTCGTCTTGATTGCGACATTTATTGTCGGTACTCGATTTATGATTGAAATTTACCAAAATTCTATGATAATTTATCGATATGCATGTTATTCTAATTTGTTTATAATATTCGCGTGCAATCCTGAATGGCCGAAGATTGTTCGCTTTATTGATAAAATGAGTCTATAACTAGATGATCGACGTGATATAATTTCAAGGATTTTCAAAACCGAGTTGGACGCTTTGAGAGAGATTTACGTGATAACGATTTCTTTGGATAAATTACTTCAGGTGATTAAAAATAAATTTTATATTTTCATATTATTTAATCTAAGAGTTACTTTTTAAATTGTCGGTATACACCCCTAATATTCGTGGTCTTGTTGCTACGTTTATTCTCATCGTCGACTATCAATAGCTTTAAACTCTTACGATTGGTGACCCTTGATATAGCAAAGTACAATTGGTCGTGATTGAACACTAGCTTCTTCAGAAAAAGTCCAACGTGAGAGAGAGACTGTCCTTAACTTTTATTGATCGTCATGACGTATGATACGATCATAGAAAATTGTCGTCGTTTGAACTTGAAAGGCAATCTCGGATCATATGGTGTGACGGTCATTTTAGGGATAAACACCAACTCACCTGCATTACTTCCTTGAAGAATCTTAGCATGTACAACATGATCGCCAATTTTTGTAACAACCAACCTGGTTCAATACCCATCTTTGACAACCTTAATAAATAAACTAGTGTAGACACCCGCATATTACGCGGGCAGAACGAAACAATACATAATAAACGAAATAGAAAAAGGAAAAATTATAAATAGTGGAAATATAATTGTTCTTACAATAAAAAAAAATGTTTACTTGAGGTTCTGAAAAATTTATTTGTAGACAACATTTGTTGTCTTACTAACAATGTTATCATCGTCGTCGCAGCATAAAAATTTTAATCCATTACGACTCTTGACCCGAGAGATAGCGACATAGAGCTGGCCATGGCTAAAAACAGGTCTTGGTAAGTACAACCCAACATTGGATAGAGTTTGACCTTGACTCTTATTTATAGTCATTGCAAAACAGACAATGAGTGGAAACTGTCTCCTTTGAAATTTAAAGGGGACCCTGCTATCCGATGGACTCAACGCAATATGTGGAATATGGACTTTCATTCCAACATTAGTTTCTGAAAGAATCTTTGCCTCAATAATGCGTTCTCCGAGTTGGGTAACGATCAACCTTGTACCATTGCATAATCCAGAAGCTTGATCCATGTTTCGAATCAACATAACCGGGACACCAATCTTCAGTTTCAATACATGATTAGGAATCCCCGAGCACTTTATCGTATTTAGAAAGTCGACCGAGTACACTTGATGTTCCTCTTGTCCATTCACATATGTCTTGCAAATGGTGTTAGAATTAAGATATACTCTTTCATCCCCCGAAAGTATAGACATCACGTACTCATTAACTGTCTCGACAATGTTATTAGTTGGTGCAAGAATAGCTCTTTATTCGAAGAATGAGTGGTCGTCAAAGTTTTCTAAAATGGAAGGATATGTGCTCTCGACAATAGCGGCAACGTGATCACCTCAGGTGCGAAGTAGTATATCGTCAGGTATATCAATTAATGTTTCACCATCAATTTCGGTACCGATATTCCCATCACCAATTTTAAGTATCCATTCCGAGAAATCTTTGATTTCGCTTGCAACTGATGGGGATATTGTCTGGCCAACAGTTAGTCTCATATTCTTCATCAATCTGAGAATTTTACAATATTCCCATCATCTAAATTCTTGAACACTATACATTTATAATATATATCTAAATTTTGTAATGTCTCAAGAAAGTAGATTTTTTTTAACTAAATTATTTCCACAATACATAATTATAGGCCTTGTATTGTAAAAAAAAAAAAAAGAAAAAAAGAATCGACATAACAAATTATCTAAACAATTTAATGAATATTGTGTTGGTTTGTGGTGGGTACACTCAATTGGTATCCAAATCACATATAGATCTCGACTTATTACTAAATTGCTTTGATTAATGGTACACGCAAAATCAGAAATGGAATGATGAAATCCTCCATAATTAGTTTGATTCCTTATTATCTACCATCAATACTCACTTTATAAAATCGTTGTCCTGTTCTATATTTAAAAAAAATCCACCTTTTAATGAATCCACCTGTTTTATATTATAAAAGGAAAATAATTTATTACATTTAAAGTATAGTTTACATAAATTTAAAGAAAAAAATTAACTAAACATCTGCTATACAAATCAAAATAAGTTCATCATTGATTCCTGTTCTTTGATCACTAATTATACGCATTATCAGGAATGGAATCATGAACTAATTCACCCTTAAATATTTCTTTCCTTATTATTTACCATCATCTATATTTTAAAAAAAAAGATTTAATAATGAATCTAAAATAATAAGAAATCAAGTAGAATGTTTTATTTTATATTCTACAATAATAACAATTATGTATATAAAAAACTTAAAAAAAAACTAAATGTAGCAGTTGAAACCACAAAAAATTCATAAGATAGTTATTGATTTATTGATGAAATCAATTGTAATTCACAATTGATTAAGCGAATTAAGTACATTACATGTATTATTAATCAAGATATACTCGGAAATATAAGAAAGGATTATTGTCTGGAGGGTAAATAAGCTCAAAAGTACAATCATGGTCATCAATCAAATTGATACCAGTGACAAAATCCTGAATATTACTTATACTAGTTTTTTTTATACCCGTGCGATGCACGGGGCAGAAAGCTAAAACATAAGAATATAAATTATATTAATATTACTTTTATTATTATTTACTATGTGAAAATATAAATAAATAGAGACATAGAGATGAAGAGAACTAACTAAAAAATCCACTACATAAATTATATATCGAATCCACAATATATATATACACGAACGTTAAGATTATAGGTTATTGAATACTTCTTTGTACATCACATTATTGGTCATGTTCGATTTCGAATCGTCATCACCACAAACTAATATCTTTAAACCTTTTCGATGGTTCAAATAAAGGCAAGCGTTTGAAAGTGATTGACCCTAACTCTTGTTTATCGTCATCGCATATGAAATCATGATCAAGAATTATCTTCGTTGAAACTTGAAAGGTATCCTAACGTTAGAAGGCATTAGGCTCATACGGGGAAGCAACACCTTTTCACCTGCCTTTGCACCAGTTAGAAGTTTGCATTCAAGGACGTGCGTGGAAAGTCTTGTAATAACCAATTTCGTCCTGTTACATAATCCCATGTAGTGGTCTATGTTTTTCAATAACATAATAGGAGTCCCCACCTTTACATGCAATCCGTGACTGGCCACCCCAAAACACTTCATACCATTCAACAATTCACGCGTGTGCAAATTACTTAGAAAGTCATTCCCACCGTCGAATTTAATTTAATTTTTTTTAATAATCTCATAATCTAAATTTACAATTACGCACAATTCATTCATAAAAAGAATGAATAATGTAAATTAAACTAATCTACGTGAATGGAAATTAAAATAAGATTCTCAAATTTATACATTACCAGATGCATGGTTTTAATTAAACAYAATAGATTTAATAACATTACCAGATAATACATTTAAATTACATAATAATATAATAAGATATTCTTCTAATATCTTATTTTAATTAAAAATTAATAAAGTATATGCATACATACACACATGTATAAAATTAATGAGCTTTGCACTTCAAATTACGATTACAAACAAATTGAATTTACTCTACGGTTAATAAAATATTATATATTAAATTAAATTAATCTACATTAATATGTGAACAAAGTACTTAAAAACTAATAAAACATACATACTACATATATGTTTCTTTTACGAGAATAGTACTTGTACCATTAAATAAAGAAAACACATATGAAGCATTCCAAATATTATTTAAATAATTAACTAAAATTTAAAAAGTAAAAAAAAAAATAAAAATACGGAGATATGTTAAATAGAATGCTTTATCAAATATATAAATATATATGTAGTTTATAAAATATTTACTTAGTAATTTAAATTTATATAATTACAACAATTTTTTTATTTATCGATTATGGAATGAAAAAATAGATCTATTCAATGAATTAAATGTCTTTAATTAGTAAAATAAATCGTATAAAATCTATTTTTTTTAAATACGATCCCGACTCGAAATATCATAATTATTCAATATTGAATAAAAATTTGATGTACTGTATTTTCTTTGTTTAGAATTATATTTTTCGTGCATTTTTTATTGGTTGATTTTAGAGTGAAAAACTCAATTTGTAGCATTATAAATTAAATATTTTTAATAAAACAAACAAATCGTATGAAATCTGATTTTTTTTTTTTAAATATGATTTGGACTTGAAATCTCAGAATTATTCAATATTGAATAAAAATCTAATATACTGTATTTTCTTTGTTTTGAATTATATTTTTCTTACATTTTTTATTGGTTATTTTATTTTTTAAATATTGATCTGCTGCATTTTTCATAAATTTAATGTCTTTAATTAGGCAAGCAAATCGTATGAAATCAAAAATCTGATTTATTGTATTTCCTTTGTTTAGGATTCTAATTCTTCAAATAATCGGATTAAATCAACTACCGATTTTTTAAAACAAAACTACTGTAGAAGATACCTGATTTCTTAGAGTTTAGTTATGTAAGGAGATTAATATTTGTTCAATTTAATATGCTTTAATATTTATTATTTTTGCCAAATCAGTTATATATGGGACCTGTAATTTATTTAAGTTTGATGCTTCCGATTTTTTCTTAGGACTTGTAATTTAATTTATTTTCATACTTTATTTTTCTTTATTCGGGGCATGTAATTAAATTTATTTTTATAGTTGCTTTTATTATACTTGCTTTATCTATTATTTCAATTCAAAACAACAAAAAATACAGTTTATCTTTAATCAAAATTTGAATATTTGACTATTATATAACCAAATTTTATCATTGTAATCACTAATTAGATGATAGAAAAATCGATTTTAAAACCTAATAATTATATATATATATATATATGTGTGTGTGTGTGTGTGTGTGTGAGTTTTGGGCAATTAAGAATTCAATTTATGTGGTTCCAAAATTTGAAATTCTAAGATTTTGAAAAACCGAAATTGATTTTTCAAGAATCTGAATTCAGAGCTTTTAAAAATTCAGAAAAATTTGGTTCACAAATTCAAACAATTATATCCTCTTTTTTAGCCAGAAATTCCGAAATTCAGCTACTTGAAAATTCATTTTTTTTAAACACACGACTTTAATTTTGAAACCTATGTTGAAAAGTCAACAATTGTGTGCTATGAGATTTAAATAAAAAAAAAAGTTGAAAAGTCAATAATTGTGTGCTGTGAGATTTAAATTAAAAAAATAACAGTGGAAAAGTCAACAATTGTGTGCTGTGAGATTTAAATTAAAAAATAAAACAGTTGAAAAGTCAACAATAGTGGTTTTGTGTCCAAAAAACTTCTTTTTGAGGAAATAAAGAAATTTTGGAGGGAATCAAAACAATTGTCTCATATAGCTAGTACTGTTATTATATATAGATAGATAGATACACCACTTTAATATTTTATCGTATACTCAACCAAGCCATAATTAAGGGTGCATTGGGTTTGTTCCTCCATATTTGTTTAATGGATATTCTTCATCCAAAAGTCCAAGGGAATTGGCTGCAAAAACAAAACATATTTAATTCAATTCAAACTGCAAACTCTAAAATAAAATTAGGGAAAGAAAAAAACTCACCAAATATGAATCATCTATTTAAGCTCTCAAAATCTTTAGTTCAAACTTCGGAAAGGATGGAATTCCATAATCCAAATATAAGTCAAAAAAAAAAGAAATTAAATTGAAATTTTTTTTCTCAATTCCAGCGATGTCGACGACATTGACATCAAACACTAAGCTTCCACGATAAGGGAGAATTAATTAATCACCAAAATTGATATTATTATGTTTTACAAACAACTCGAAGCCGAACATGAACTCCGTGTAATCTGAAATTCGCCACATTTCGACGGACCAACAATCACCACGCCAATTTCGCATATCAAAATACACAGGCAGACAAACATCAAAATATCGCGACAAAGCGGTTGGAACACGCTGAAATTTGTAAAAATTCAAAAATAAATAAATATAAAAGTAAGAGGAGATAGACAATGAGTGCAGACCATAACCCTGAATATTTGTCAATACCAAATCAAATTCACAATATTGTTCATGCAAATAAACAGGGAAACTTCACATTACCAGTCGCCGCATATCAGCCAGTGTTAAAGAAAAGCGCATATTGATTGCGTGTTGTGGCTGAACATTTATATCCATCGGAATTATATGGATGAGTTTATAAACGGGGATGAGTTTATAACTGTTATGTAAAAAAAAAACAAAAAACAATATATATAAAGATACTGGGAATCAAATCAGTCTATAAACGATTTTTTTTTATTAATTGAGAATAAATTATGGGAACCAATTCTCACGTTATATAAAGAACAATATATATATAAAGAACCAAATCAATATATAAAGAACAATATATAAAAAGAACAATATATATAAAGATACTGGGAATCAATTCTCACGTTGTATAAATAACAATATTTATGGTAATATAAAGAATCAATTCGTATTGTAATGTTACTAATTGAGAACCAAATCAGTTTATAGTTTTTTTTGTTTTTTTTTGTATATTAGCAATATACCAAAACCGATTGCCCTCCATTATGGAAAATTAAAATACTGGGAATCCACTATTTGAAACATGAATGAATGGTTTATTTTTTTAGAAGATAATTATACATTTGATTTGATACAATAAGAAAAAATATTTAGTTAAGAAATGCAAAATATATAAGAAGGAAATATAATACTCTCTTAAAAAAAGTAATCTGAATTAAAGAACATCAAAGAGTAACACCCAAATGCATTTACTCCATTTTTTCCATTTTAGTTAAGAAATGCAAAATATATAAGAAGGAAATATAATACTCTCTTAAAAAAAGTAATCTGAATTAAAGAACATCAAAGAGTAATACCTAAATTCATTTACTCCATTTTTTCCGTTTATCAGTATTCACAGATCCGAACTAAGTTGATGTAAAATTGCGGAGAATATAAACACCGTGATTTACAAACGAATATAAATCATTTATGGTAAATACCAAAATATTTCCAGAGAATATAAACCATCAAACGAATATTACGCATATTGCGAATATTTATAATATTGAATTAAAAAATATTAAAGAGTAATACCCAAATGTTGTTGTCCATTTTTTTCGTTAATATTTAAAAAATACGAACTCTTTAATGGCGATTTCTGGTGAATTATTCGCAAAATCTGTGTAGAAAAGAAAAATGAGACGCGAAATATTGTAGAAATCTGAACTCAAAAAAAATCCAGGTCATGATTTCAAGAAACGCCCATCACCTGCAAAGAAATAACATATAACATATAACAAATTAGATGTGCTAATAATTGAAAACAAAAAATAAAAAGAGATCTAGAAAAAGTGCTAAAAATTGAAAACGAAAAATAAAAAGAGATCTAGAAAAAAAGAGATCTGAAAAATTACATATCCCAATTCCGATAATTTTATTACGCCGAACTGGATCTTGTCTTGCCATATGAATCAACAACTCCAATTTATATTCACAATTTCGCAGGAGGATGACTATTCGCAAAGACTATGTAAAAGTAAGAAAAAAAAAAAAAGAGATGCGAAATAATTGATTCCCGAATTATTACAATTATTAGATATATAAAAGAAAAATTA
>BMAC01000492.1:0-15264 GCA_014905375.1 Phtheirospermum japonicum
AATGTAATAAGGTGGAGTGTTTGATATTGCGTGCCTTATATCTATATTTTCAAAAAATTATGTATGTAGCATAGCACGACTCATTGCCTAAGCTGATTTTCTTTCTAAGTCATATTTTGAACTAACGTCCGTTCGAGGACGAACAAACAAATAAAGAGTGGGGTAGTTGATTAACACGTATTTATGCTCATTTATAGTTGTGTTTTAGTTACTTTTTCTTATCATTTATAGTTGTGTTTTAGTTGTGTTTACGTACATGTTTTGTTTGAATTCGTTGAACGTTTTTAGATATTAATCAAAGTTTATTTTCAGTTTTTCATGCTTATTATTGGAAGTTTGATGCTCTGATTAGTTGAAGTTCATTCATGAATTGAATTTTCATAGTTTTCATAGTTAACAGTTAGTTAACCTTTATATGATTCTGTTAACCGTTACTGTTAACCGTTATAGTTCGGTTTTCATTAACCGTTAGTAGTTGAATTGATTTGTTAGAATTTTAGTTTCTGCAATCTGTTTCTTAGTTTTAAATTAGTTGTCGAATTAATTAGTTTAAATTATTAATTAGTTAGTTAATTAATCTAGGTTTAGTTAATTCAATTTAGTTTTTAAATTAGTTAATCATTAGTTTAATTTTTAGTTAGTTAATTAGCTTAAATAACTTAGTTAATTTAGTTGATAATTTAGAATAAGTAACTTAGTCTAAGATTTAGTTAATCTTGCTTTTTAAAGTAGTAGTTGTTAACCAAAAATTCAAAACAAAACCCCCAATTTGTATGAATTATATGTTTAATTACGATTGAGAAAAACATCCAAGAAACCGAATAGTTGTCCTCGAGAGAATCGACTTGAGTCAACTTACCACCCTAAAAGCGCCCTTGTACTCTTGCGAGCAAGCTTGAAAGTTTTAAATTAAAAATATATATTTGGGGTGCACAAAAGCTTGGTTCAACGAGCTCCTCCGCTGACTCTCACAGAGACTTCGGCCGTTTGTGCCACCCAATTAAAGCCCGTAACATGGTAAGATGACCCTAATTGTTGTCTTTGTCTGAATAGGTTATATATCTTATCAGGCCAAAATTGTTGCATGTTATGTACTCTTGTCGCATCTTTCAAACGATCATAGAAATTTTGAACAGTTCGAAGAAATGTGATTCGGACGATGGTAGTTATTGGGAGATGTCTAGGACGCTTCATCACTCCATTGATGGACTCGGACATGTTGGTATTCAGGATGCCACACCATTTGTCGCCGCCGTAGGATAGTTTCCACTTGCTCTTATCAATTCCATCCAAGTACGCAAATGCATCCGGATCAAGCGCCTTAATCTGCTCTATTATTCTATAGAAGACTGTAAACCTGAGTTCTTTTCCAGCTTTGAAACACATATCCTTCAATTTCACAGACTTGGCATGCGTATTGAAGTTAGAAGAGACATGTCGCAAATGAAAAAACGTTAGATGAGAATGACAGAACTTGTTCTAGTACACTAATTAGTCCGGCATTCCGGTCAGATATAAGACAAACCCCTTCTATGTCGCGAACAATATATTTTGCAACCATGTGAAGGAACCAATGCCACAAGCTGTAACTCTATGAATCAACAACTGCGTAAGCTAGTGGCAAGACTTGTTGGTTGGCGTCAACTGTAACTGCCATCAACAACGTGTGCTTGTACTTTCCAACCAAAAAGGTTCCATCAACACTGATCACCTTGCGACAATGTATAAAAGCCTCGATACATAGTCGAAATTCCCAAAATACAAATCTTAACATGTGCAAACAGGGTATTCCAGAAGATTTGTGTAGCCACTTGACCACGGTCCCTAGGTTGTACATCTGCAAGGCGTCCATATATTTTGGTAAATATTGGACCAACTGCTCCCACGTCCCGTACACATTTTCATGAGCCCGCCGCAAACATTGCCACGCCTTGTGATATGGCACAATATAACCATATTCTTGTTTCACAGCCTGCTTGACATGCAAGGCGCTATATAACGGATCCTGCTCGGCGTGGCTGGTAATGAGCATAGCAATCATATTTTTATAAAAATTGGGGATCAGTACGTGTAAAAGATGCAAGACATATGTGCTCATAACCCAATCTTGTGATTGCCCAAGAACCCTTCCGTTTTCGAAAACTAGCGCGGAGCCACCATCCGCATTCGGATGATTCGTTAATATCTACATGATTCTCCCCAAGTGAATTCGACAAGAAAACAACTTTCCAAATCGTAGGATTGCTCATTACCACTCTATACGAACACTTGGCGACGCGCACAGAGTAATCTTTGACAGCCCACATCAAATGTCTTTTATCTCTGAATATCATGTCTATTCTCAACACTCCTTCGTATTTATCGTTGTAGTAGTAGTCCAGTTGAGGGACACCAATAGAATCAATAGGAACGTCTTCGTATACGTGATCGAAAAATGGTATGTTCTTGTATAGTGTCGATCCTCTAGCCGCTCGTTTATGGGTTGTAGGGGCAAGTTCATCAAAGGTAGGTTCAACAGGATCTTCATCTGGTATGCAACCACCCAACTGAGAAAATCCCTCGTCCGTTTCATGACCATCATCATCTAGTTCATCTAAACTATTTTCAGAATTGCTTCCTTCATCTGGTCCGAAGCAATCGGCGGAGTAGTCCGGGATCGACGGTGGGGGATGATGCTCGGTGGAATCTACATTTGCATATCCACCTTCGTCTCGTAGAATGGATGCATACATGTCATATTCATTGCCAGAAGACATATTCGCCATATGTACGCTTACTTCTAAAAATATAAATAAATTCATATATTCACATAAGTAATAATTTCTTATAAATTCAAATATTCGCATAATTAATCATTTCTCACAAAATAAATAAAATCAAATATACACATAGTTAATAATTTCATCACAAACAAATAAATTCAATTTTTCACATAATTAATAATTTCTCACAAAATAAATAAATTCACATATTCCCATAATTAATAATCTGGTCACAAACAAATAAATTCAAATATTCACATAATTAATAATTTCTCAAAAAATAAATAAAATCAAATATTCGCATAATTAATAGTTTCATCACAAGCAAATAAAATCAAATATTCACATAATTAATAAATTCATCACAAACAAATAAATTTAATTTTTCACATAAATAATATTTTTCAAAAAATAAATAAATTTAAATATTGCCATAATTAATAGTTTCTTCACAAGCAAATAAAGTCAATTTCCATGAATAATTAACAAATTGAAGGTAACAATAGAATGTAACAATTGAAGGTAAACAAGCAAATAAAATTAATAGTCGATTCATAATTAATAGTTTATTCACAAGAAATTAAATTGAAGGTAACAATTGAAGGTCAAGAATTTCCATAATCAATTTACATGAACAATTCACAAAGAGATTAACAATTTTCATGAACAATTAACAATTAACAAAAAAAAATCACAAACAAACTAAATAAAATTTCATAAATATTCACAACTAAGATTCAAAAATATATAAATTTAATATATACGAAAAATTAAATCTAACTGCAATTAAATAAAATTAAAGGTAGCAATAGAATAAATAAACAATAGAATTAACAACTTAATTAACAATAGAATAATAAGAAGTTGCCTTTTTTTTTTTTCTTTGCACCTCCTCCTTGCTCCTTTTGTTCACGCAGCTGCTGGGAAGAAAAGGTAAGTGTGTTTGTTTGTGAATTGTTAATTTAGGTCCTGGACAATTTTGGGAATGACATCACGGTATTTTTTCTAGAACGGTTATTATTTGTACCTTCTAAAATGTGAGCGGGACGCCATTCCCAAGAGCGTCTCGCTCCAAAAAATCAATCTTTTTTGAAAATGTATTTTTTTTAAATTTTTAATTAAAAATATATTATTTATTTAATAAACCCAATTATTTATGCCTCACAATCAAGTGACTTTTTTTTTTATTTTTCTTGCTCGCAACTTGACTGTCACAAAGTATTAAAAAGGAGCAATAGAGTTTGGCAAAATAAGAATGTCATTAAAAAAACCATTCATGATATAGCTACACTTGCTAGACATATCAATTAGTTGGTTTTGTTTCATTCAAATTAGTAATAAAGTTTGCATCACTATAACTTTCTAAAACATCAGGAAAGCTAATAAATTTAATAGCATAATTTATAGTCCTTTTTAAATATTAAAATAATTATTAAAATTTGTAGGTCTATGGTTTTGAAAATAAGTATCAATTTGTGATGTTGCTTTCAATGTTAACCAACACTGAAACCAACATCAACTAGAGTATAACTAAAAATATGCAGCGGAAATATAAACGAAAAATACAGCAATTTAAAATCCGTTTACAAGTAAAAATACTTATGAACTTGGGTGTACAAACCCGAAAACTATATTACTTTTCTTTGTTCAAGATCAATACAAAAATATAAAGTAATATATGACAATTATAGTATCAAAAACTATGATACTAAAATACTTGTCGCCTTGAAGGATGATCTTCTCCATTGATTACGCAACTTCGAAGACTCTCTTGATTACGAACAATGGCTCCAAGTATGAATACTTGCTTGTGTTATTCTCTTTGATGCTTTGTGTCACTTGTTCCTTGCTTTTCCGTGCGTCTCTTGTTGCTGCGTCCTTCTCGAAAAGTCATGTATGTAAGTGTATCGAAGGTGTCCTCTTCTCTTGGCTTTGTCTTGTCTTAATAGACAAGAGTCCTAGAGTCCTAAACTTGGTAGACAAGTTAAACAAGTCCTAAACACAATCTAGGAAACTAAACAAAATCTTAAACATAATCTAGACAACAAATCTAGAGTCCTAATTCTAGTTCCCTAATATATTTTGGGCCCAAGAAAGGCAAACAACTGAAATAAGGAATTATTTCCAAGAATAAAATCCTCAACAATCTCCCCCTTTTGCCTTTTTGGACAAAATACCCAAGACGCATGAAAATGATCAAAAGACTAAAAACTCCCCCTAAATTAGAAACTTCCCCTTATATTAGAAACTCCCCTAAATGAAGTAACCATTATTTAAAACAAAGAAAAATAAAAACGAACCACATTCACAGCAGCGTCTTCTACATTCTTCTCCCCCTTTTTGTTCTGAAAGCAAAAGGACCTCAACAAACGAATCCCGAAGTGCCTGGTGTTGTACAACCTGGTTATCAAATAAAGTAATCTAAGCTCGGACAAACAGAGCAAAAAAATGAACCATGTTGGTACTGATGTTGGGAATACACGAACCAACACAAGACATGACACCAGCTCGAAGAGGCGCCTGGGTGCCTAAAGAAGGTAATCAGATTCTGCTTCACGAAAACACCAACGGGGGATTCATCGCTCAGCAATCAAGCCCCAATTTTGAAATCCCAAGAACATCTCCTCAGCTTCACTCACCAAGAACGTCGTGGAGATTGGTTCCAAGTCTTCAATCTCGACGGCTTGAGACGGAGCCTTATCAGAGCTAGCAGAGTGGTCGGAGGCAAATGTTGACATCGGTGCACTGGCAGATGGAACATTGTCAGAATCGAAGCTTAGAGAAGAGGCATGATTGTCTGCAGGGGATGTTGGTTTCGATGACACAACACAAAAACCAACATGGGGTGACACGGCAGCTTTGAACTTCTTCTTTTCTCTCTTTGGGTGGAATTTCCTTACTAGCTAGACGCACAGTATGTTTCCGGAGCTTTGCTGGGTGATGGTGAATTCGATATTCGGCAAGAGATTGAAAACAACTACAAACAAAAAATCGAGTGTCGTATGCAGTAAAATTTGGAGAAGTAAAAATCTTAACTTTGTCAATATGGAAAAGTCGTAAGCAATAGATAAAAGAAGGGGATGAACAAACTAAAGTTAAAAAATAACTCCCCCACTCTTTCTCAAAATAAGACACACGATCTCTATGCTTAAATAGCCCACTATCTCTTATTTGAAGAATAAAAATCACAAATCCCAACTATAAATTAAAACTGAGATAGAGCTAGATTTTTATAAACCATCACTTTAGTTGAAAAAAGCATTTGCAAAGCAATTTTTCACTCACCAAATCAATATATTTATTACATGTCCAACTGTCCGATTAGAACTCCACTGAAACACGCGGTTAGGAAGATTCAAAACAAGATTAAGAGAATTCTAGATATACACGAACACAAACAACAGAACGCACAGCAAGAAGACATCTTCTCAAAGTATGAATGTCCTACGGGATGCTTAAAAGTTATGACCTAAAAGGTTAAAAAAATTACATTATGATTTTAGTGACTTGATCAGGTGTTGCTTTTTATGACTGATGATATTATAACCAACATTGGCTCAGGTGAAATCAATGAAAACTTATCCCTTAACCCAAGTTAATGACTACGTCAAGATCACTCAAGAAGGTGAAATTTAAAGATTGGATCAATTTGTATCTAGATTTTCTTCATCTTTTTAGAGATTTGAAGAGAAATAGTTTATCTTCAACAATTGCTGTTAACGCCTCTTATTTATGGACCTGGGAGAAAACCAGTTTCTGCGGGCAAGCTCCACAATCACCTAATTGAAGAGTTTAGTCTTTTTGTCATCACTTTTATTACAACACAAGACCTTATCGCACTTTCAACCAGACTCAATGCATTTGGATTATGTATGAAAAGAAAAAATAAAAATGCATGCAAAAGTATACAGATGTTGTGACTGATGTTGGTGTGGTGTGTCATAACATCAAAACCAACATTGGCTTAGACAATGCACTTACCGAGATCTCTTCTCAAATGAGAGAATTTCTCTAAATCTAATGTCTTTGTGAAGATATCAGCAAGCTGATTGTCTGTTCCTATATGCTCAAGGCTAACTATCTTCCTCTTAACCAAGTCTCAAATAAAGTGGTACCTTATGTCAATGTGTTTGATTCGAGAAAGTTGGACCGAATTTTTCGAGATATCAATGGCACCGGAAGTACCACAAAGCACTGTCAATATTCTTCTATGTAGACCGTAGTCCTCTATCATTTGGTTCATCCACAATAACTGTGTATAAGTACTTCCAGTTGCAATATACTCGGCGTTAGCTGTAGAAAGAGAAATGCAATTCTGTTTTTTGCTATACCAAGATAAAAGATTCTTAGCATATTTGGACTCAGAAAGAAAAATACCATCATCTAGTTGTTTAATTTGCAAACCAGGAAAGTAAGAGAGATTACCTTCCATGCTCATCTCGAATGTATCAGATATTTTCGTAATAAATTCACTTACCATCGATTCAATACGAGTGACTGGACCAAACGTCTTATCTGAATCTGAGTCTGATTTTGGATCAGCTTGAGTCAATGTTGGGTTTGATGTTGAGTTCCCAGAACCGTCATCGAAACCAACATCACCAATTTCTTCAATTTTAACACGTGCATCTTCGATTTGGTAGCAGTTGTCTGATGTCCTCTGACCAGTAAGAATACATGTATTGCCCTCGTCATAAACTTCACACTCTTCATGAGTGAACTTGACATTAAAACCACCATCGCACGGTTGACTAATGCTTATCAAGTTCGCAGTTAAGCCTTCAACAAGTAACACGTTCTCGAGTTTCGTAATACCAGAGACATGAAGAGTTCCTTGTCCAATGATTTGGCCATTTGCACCTCCACCATACTTCACCTTTCCTCCATGGAATTTGACAATATTCGAGAGGAGATATTCTGAGTCGGTCATGTGCTTAGAGCATCCACTATCAAAATATCAGGCTCCATAGATGTGAGACTTCATAGAGGAATAGATCATGTTGCATTTGATCTCGTTCTTTTTTACCCTGACCTGCTTGGTTTTGGTGTTGGAACACAGAAACCGTCACGGAAACCCCCACGGATCCCAGCAGATAGTTTTGACCTTTTAAATTGATTTTGTTTCCCAATAAGCTTCCAGTAGTATGGTCGAATGTGCCCAAGTTCACCACAGTGATGGCACACATATTGTCTTCTTCTCCTTTTGCGGCGTTTCGTCGACTTCATCTTTTGACTTGAATATGGCTTTTAAACAGGATTGTATCCAATCCCGTGTTTCGAAGAATCCGAGATACTCGATTCCAGAATTTCATCAAGATTGGCCTTGCCCTTGTTGAGGTTTGTGAGGGTTTCTTGGACCTTCTTCAACTCGGTCTTTACTCGTTCTAGCTCATCATCCTTTTTGGTGAGGGATGACTCTAATATGACAATTATATTAAGTTGATCATCCTTTTCCTTAGTCAGTTTGTCCACCTCGATTCTAAGATCCTTAACTTTGAGTACTTGTTTTCCCCAACTAGCATATAATTGTTCATACTCAATGCTCAGCTTCTCGTACTCGTCAAGAGATTCATCAACCTCATCGTCATCTTCAATGTACTCTTTAGCAATCAAGCTCTTCTTCCTCAGAGTATCCATAGCGTCCTACAAATAAGGATCGATATACTTAATGTTAAGTACCCTGCTCTGATACCAATTGTTAAAATTTGTAGGTCTATGGTTTTGAAAATAAGTATGAGTTTGTGATGTTGTTTTCAATGTTAACCAACACTGAAACCAACATCAACCAGAGTTTAACTAAAAATATGCAGCGAAAATATAAACGAAAAACACAGCAATTTAAAATCCGTTCACAAGTAAAAATACTTGTGAACTTGGGTGTACAAACCCGAAAACTATATTACTTTTCTTTGTTCAAGATCATTACAAAAATATAAAGTAATATATGAAAACTATAGTATCAAAAACTATGATACTAAAATACTTGTCGCCTTGAAGGATGATCTTCTCTATTGGTTACGCGATTTCGAATACTCTCTTGATTACGAACAATAGCTCCAAGTATGAATACTTGCTTGTGTTTTCTCCTTGATGCTTTGCGTCGCTCGTTCCTTGCTTTTCCGTGCGTCTCTTGTTATTGCGTCTTTCTCGAAAAGTCGTGTATGTAAGTGTATCGAAGGTGTCCTCTTCTCTTGGCTTTGTCTTGTCTTAAATAGACGAGTCCTATAGTCCTAAACTTGGTAGACAAGTTAAATAAGTACTACACACAATCTAAAAAACTAAATAAAATCTTAAATATAATATAGGAAATAAATCTAGAGTCCTAATTCTAATTCCCTAATATATTTTGGGTCCAATAAAGACAAACAACTAAATAAGAAATTATTCCAAAAAATAAAATTATCAACAATAATATCTTCCAAGAACGCTTCAATGAAAAGTGCTAAGACTATGAGTATATCTTGTTAATCCACCAACAACATATGCAATGTTCGGTCGAGTATGATTTATCAAATAAAAATTGATCCAGTAATTTGATAATATTTATGTTAAAAATACTAGCACCCTTGTTTTTCTTTTCAATTAAAGTTTATATCATAAGGAGAAGATATCAGACACTCATCAAAATAATTAAAAAAAATTCAAAACATTTTCAATACAAATAGATTGAGATTAAAAAAAAAAAAAAAAGAAACCATCATTTCTAATTATTTAATTCCTAAAACGATTTCAACAGGAACAAGGTCTTTCACGTGAAAATGAGTCTACAAGAATTTTTTAGTATCATTGATGATATGAATAACACAAGTATCATTATAAGTCTTAGAATCCTCAAGTAAAAACGTATAAAAATCATCACTAAAATGTTTAGCTTATCTACTCCTTTGGCTCCTTCTAGGCTCAGTATACTCTTCATTAAAAACAGCTGAATGAGGAATAGTGTTAGATCTTTCACTTACAAGCCTAGACAACTTATTTTTCATAGATAAAATATTTTCAGAAAAAGTAGCACATCAAGATTCAATAACAATATTATTAGCAGTTTCATGAACTCGGAATTAAACACCAAGAATTTATTAGTAATATTGAGAAAATAGTCTAACAAAAATACAAACAACAATTTGGAGCTTATTTTCATTTTCCTAGTAATATCAATATTAACTTTAGTTAGGCATCCCTTACATTAAAATATATAAGAGATGATTTTTTATTCATCATCATTCATATGTAATGTTTTTGGTTTTTATAAAAAGTTGCATTTAGAATAAAACCGAAAAATATAAAGTTTCACCCTAATTTTTATTTCCTTTATGCTACACCAAGATTGAGGAGGATAAGAGGGTGTCACTTCATGCGTAATGCCATGCAACTTTGCAAAAATGAGACACTTCATTACGAGTATTCTCACCACCCCTATCTGAAGATTTATCATTTTTTTTTTCAAGGTGCATTCAACTTTATATTCCTTAAGACGTCAAACTAAAGTACTTTTCACATTGACAAAAATCCTTTTTATCCTCAAAATATTGTCGTTTTCAATTTGAGGGGAAAAAATAATTACCCATAAATAAATATAACAATAGTTTAAAAATCCATCAGAGAAGATTACTATCACGTATCTCCATCAAAACAATGAATTTTTATTTGTCCAAAATAATTTCGAATCAACCGAATCAGATCAAAAAGCAAAGGTTTAGTCATAATATATAGAAACCAAACTGTTAATTATGATAACAGTATAAGCAATCAAATTCGGTACACGAAATTTGAAATTCAATTGTTAATATAAAATGATTGCTTTAAATTCCAAGAGGTTGCTTTTATCAATTGAAATGGAGAAGCTCAGCTAAATCAACTCAAATAAACCAAATGGAATCTCAAAGAATTATCACCACTAGTTTGAATCATAAACCTCAATAGTACAGCAAATCAAATTTGAGAGTTTTACATAATAAATAATCAATACACACAATTAAACACTAATTACAAAGATAAGATAATTTCAAATATACAGTCTGCATAACAATATGTACACAAATAAATCAAATTGAAATTTACATGACTTGGATCTTTAAAAATCCAATTTAGAAATCGCAACATGCTAACACATGATCGATAAACAATTTTTTTAAATAATAAAAGAAATAAAAGTTTTTCAAATTAATGTACTACAAATTTTGCAGTTCAACAGTAATTATTTTCCATCAAAGTACACGATGAGAATATCACGGGGATCTAAGAAATTCCACACTGCAGCAAATATCAAATAACCCAAAATTAAAAGATATTATAATTTTGGTTACGATTCACAAAATCTATAATCAAACAGTGGATAATATTTCTACTAATTGAGAACACGCAAATAAATTCAATAATAACAATTAATCAGAGATAAACTAATAGGGTTCAAGTTTAGAATAGTGTGAATCGAACTACGCCGTAACGATCTCTTAGAGTAGAATATGCCCCCGCTGCACCAGCAAAACATAGATTGCATGCCCTCTCACATTTGACAACCTGTTGGAACTCTCTTGTGCAGCGAAAAATACTCTGTAGAGTCTGTATTACTTGAATACTCAATGCTCAATAGGTAGACGAAATTTAATAGATAAATATTATTCTGTTTCAAAATTAAACGACTGAAGTTTGTTTGTAATTGTGGCTACTAAAATCAAATTATTTTTTGTAGAGTGTTACACGATAGAAATACGAAAAGGAAATTACTACAGCTTATAAAATCTAAAACAAAATTGGAAAACAGATAAAATAAAAGTTAACATCTTTTTCAAATCGATATGGAATGATCAACAAGTCGAGACGATAAAAATCTCTTTTCGCAAGACAAATACGTCACGTATAGTGTTGACGAAACTGGCGTAATATCCTCAAAGATACAACGACCTAACGCCTTTGAAATAATAGCACACCAAATTTCAAAGTTCTAACGAACTTGAAAAGTGTGAAACCGAGCACAAAATTTTGAAACGAATGCTTGAGGCTTTAGTGCAGAAATATGCAAAATGAATATGATTCAATGTGTCTTCTACCTAAAATTTCTAAATCTATTATAAACTTCACCTTGCAGGGGTTGGGAATTTGGAAAGGATGGAGCTGCTGCAATTAGTGGCTTTAATTATCCACTGCTTCCACTACCTTCATTATCACAGTTTTGTGAAAGTGAGGCCCATGGCCCATGACCCAAAGAATCCAAACTCCTAAGTCAATGTTCAAGATACAAAGCCAAAGACAAGGCCCAAACCCACAGTTACAACTAACTAGTGCATGGGCTTAATCACATGATACTCAATACAATTTTTTCTTAACTTATAATGCGTATAAATTATCCTTACATTTTCGATGTGGGATTTTATACACTTCCCTTTTTTAAATGGTTAACTTACACAACTCACTCACTGAAAATCAGTTTTGAGAAAATAAATATACTACGATTATCTACTCAATACGTAGAATAGTAATATAATATTTAATAATACATGAATTAAATATCTAGCCATCAAAATTAGCCTCAACAAAACTAATTTTCCAACATAGAGTAGGTCTCCCGTGAAACCGATCTCATAGAATGAGACCAATTTTTTACCATTTTTTCAAAATTGACCGAACTCAACCCTAACCCATTAACTCATATTCGATCCACTCTAATATACTTACATATATAAACCAATTATTAATAAATAAATAAAAAAGAAAACAAAAAAATGCAGTCAGATCTCATCTTCTCTCTCGTTTGTTCTCGCTTCCTCACGCACAGACTGCCGCTCCTCGCTATCGTAATTATTGTTCTTTTTCATGTTCATTCAAAAGATCTGGAGTCAAATTCACGGCAATTATCACTAGCACCCCCGCGGCTTTTCATAATTCCAACCAGCAACATGATTCACCACGACGACTTTTTCATAATTCCACCCAGCAACGTGATTCACCCCGGCGGCTTTTTCATAATTCCACCCAGCAACATGATTCATAATCAAAGCATCAAACCCTAGTTTCGGGACAATAGGCACAACAAATCTGCAACAAGGCACCACGAAGTAGTTTGAAAACTAAAAAGTCCCACAAGAAACTCCCCCAAACGAAAGGAATTCAGTACAACACCAAATCTGAGATCATGTGAGATCGATGGATTTGAAATTAAAATCGATGGATCTGAAATCAAAAGTGTGAAAATCGCACACAATGCTTGTTTTTTTCATCGATGTGTGTCTGCTTGTGTTTTGTTGGTGATTTTTCATAGATGTGTGTCTGCATAGAATTTTTAATTTTGTTGGTGATTTTTTCATAGATGTGTGTCTGCATAGAATTTTTAATTGGGGATTTTGATTAATGTCCATGTGACTTGGGATTTGATTTGATGATCAATTGTGATTTTTTATGTTTAATGGTCTTTCTACATTATTTCTAAATATATTTTGTAATACTTTAACTATGTTTTGTAGGACATTTACAATACTTTGTGATACCTTAACAATATATAGTAAGAAAAAAACTAGAAAATAAATATGTTAAGCTAGTTTTGTGATACTTTTATTTGAGAATTTGATTTGATACTTTACTATGTTTTATAATATTTTAATAATTTTTTGTGATACTTCACTATTGATTGGAAAATACCATAGATGTAAATAAAATAATTCAAGTATCTAAAACTTGCAATAATTTAACTATATTTTGTGATACTTTAACTATATTTGTGATACTTAAACATCTTGAGTTAAAATTTAATTTAAAAATAGGTATAAAAAACTTATGATACTTTAACAATATTTTGTGATACTTTGATAATTTTTTGTGATACTTTAACAATATTTTGTGATACTTAAAAAAGTTACTTAACTATGCCTTAATTTAAAAATAGGTATAAAAAACTTGTGATACTTTAACGATCTTTTGTGATATTTTAACAATATTTTGTGATACCCAAACAACTTGAGTTAAAAATGTTACTTAACTATACTTTATTTTAAAAATAGATATATAAAACTTGTGAGACTTAATGTTTTGTAACACTTTAACAATGTTTTGTGATACTTAAACAGTTTGAGTTAAAAATATTGGTTAACTATATTTTAATTAAAAATAGATAAAAACTTGCGATATATGCTTTGTGATAATTTAATAATATTTTATAATATTAAAACATGTTGAGTTAAAAACATCTAGATGAGAAAATAGAAATCGCATATAAACAACATATGATACTTGAACTATAATTTGTAATACTTTAACTAACTATTGTAAAAAATATACATATAAATAATAGAAATCATACATTAGAAATTTGTAATACATTAACTATATTTTGTAATACTTTAACAACTTTTTGTAATACTTTAACAATATTTTGTTATACTTAAACAACTTGAGTTAAAAATATTACTTAACTATACTTTAATTAAAAATAGGTACAAAGAACTTGTGATATTTTAACAATCCTTTGTGATACTTTAACAATACTTTGTGATACTTTAACAATATTTTTTCATACTCAAATAACTTGAGTTTAAAATTTTACTTAACTATGCTTTATTGTAAAATGTGTATAATAAACTTGTGATACTTTAACAACCTTTATAATACTTTAACAATATTTTGTGATACTTAAACAACTTGTGTTAAAAATATGACTTAACTATACTTTAATTAAAATTAGGTATAAAAGATTTGTGATATTTTAACAGTTTTTTGTGAATTTTTAACTGTATTTTATGATACTTTTAATATCTTTTGTGATAATTGATCAAATATCTCAAAACTTTGCGATACCAAATCAGAATATTTTAAAATATTAATACTAGAACTATAATTTAAAAATAGATATAAAAAACTTATGATACTTTAAGAGTCTTTTGTGATACTTTAATAATATTTTGTAATACTTAAACAACTTGAGTTAAAAAAAGTTACTTAACTATACTTTAATTTAAAAATAGGTATAAAAAACCTGTGATACTTTAACAATCTTTTGTGATACTCAAACAACTCGATTTAAAAATATTACTTAAGTTTTATTTTAAAAATAGGTATAAAAAACTTGTGATACTTTAACAATGTTTGTAATACTTTAACAATATTTTGTACTACTTTTAATTTACAGTATAAAACTATAATATACGTTATTTATACCTAAGAATTGTAATACTTTTAATTTAGCTTGTGATACTTTTAATGCGCTTTTTAATACTTTTAAATAATCTTGTGATACTTTTTCTATAATTTGTGATTCACTATATAGAATATAATATACAATATTTATACGTAATTATAATAATTTTAATTCAAATTATGACACTTTTCACTATATTTGTAATACTTTTCACATTTTCTTCGTTGACCAATCAATCAACTAATTCTATATAAACACATATGTGCAGTAATAACTTAATCTTTTCTTTCTATCTTTATTCACACGTTGAGACTAGACGGAACGTTGGGAGAAAAATGAAGCCGATAGCGAGTTTGATATTTTGAATTGGTGGGCATC
>BMAC01000492.1:23687-52424 GCA_014905375.1 Phtheirospermum japonicum
TGAACATAAAGTATGAAATTTCACTATAAATATAATATATAATTTGTATTAAATAAGAAAATACATAATAATAATTTCGGCAGCAGGTGGCCCCATTTATTATTATTATTATTATTATTATTATTATTATTATTATTATTATTTATTTTAATAGTAAGGGTATTGTGGTATATTCATATCACAATTTTGGATTATTTAGTAAAAAATAGGTACTATCTAACTTAAAATTGGATGGATGACTAATTGACAAATGTACATTCACCTGGACTTGGAGTACTATTCAACAATTTCATCAAAGAAATAACTAATAAAAATAGTATAAATGAATTTGAAATATAAGTCACTGGTTTGTTTTTTTGTGTGGCGAGATTCATTAAACCTTAACACTATTATTTTTATAAATTAAAGTGTTATTTTTATATATTATATATTATAAAATAATATTATAATAAAACTGATATTTTTATAATTAAAAGTAACAATATTAAATAAAAAAATTAATGTGTCGCACCGTGTGTGACGATCACGGATAAATTTTGCCAAAATCATTTTAGTGCTAATTAAATGGTTGGTGTATAAAGTAACAGGTTCGTGTGTAAAAGAAAGCCAATAAATTACCCGATTGTCAAACCATATCCGTCCAATAAAAAACAAGATGAATATGTAAGAAGCTTGTGGTCATTGCATAATAATGTGACCTTGTTCAAATTCAATGAATTTAGCTCGTGTCAAATCAGGAAAAACAATGATGTCCACAAATGTCATTTTCCATACAAGCAGGTGGAGCCACCATTTTTGTGGCCATTGTCCAACCTACTCCCTGAAATCGTGATGGACCAGCCATTTCATAGTCAACTAGACGGTGACAAAATGCCTTTGCTAGTATGTGTACCGTGTGTGTCGGATACTTGGACAAGATAATGTTACTGTAGGGTTCCTCGTTGACCGGGTAAATGACTAAAATACCCTTTAGTTTACAAATACCATATAGCATGCTTGTAATTTGAGAGAATAATTGCATTTCAATATAAAGACAGGATCGAGTATGTCCACTTCATTATACAGCCCGTTTAATAACTGATACGTTATTAAATATTTAGTTCGACATGCACTTCGCTCGTAAGGCAATTAGATCGGCAAAATAAAGGAAACGGCCTACTTAAAAGTGTTGTGAGACTCTTATATCAGGTCGATTAGAGAGTAAGTAGGCTTTATACGCCTACGATAAGGTAAACATGGTTAATGAGTCCCAGCGGGCCGGAAAAAGTGAAATGTATATAGCTCATTGTTATGATAATGGTTAATGTGCCATAGCAGTTGGTGTAAAAGAAAAGTTTTATAACTTATGGTTATTATGGTAACTTAACAAAATAGGCCAGTATCCTAATTTTGAGTATTTGGTTTATTATGTAAGTATACAGTGAATAAGAGATGAAAATCCTAATTGGGGAACACATCTTTTATCTATAAAAATAGGACACATGCATCGATTCTAATTAAGTTGATTTATTCATACTTTCATAAAATAGCCCTAGTTTTATCACTTTATATAGATATTGATTTAAGCATCGAAGGACCTACGTTGATGCTGTCCGGCTTGAAATTTCTTTTGCATGTAGCTCATGCTTGAAAAAGTAGTTCGAGGAGTTCTAACCTCTTTCTTGTTAGCCAGATTTTTTGGTTACATCAAGTGGCGCGGTCTTTGTGAATACGAGGGACATCGAGTCCTTGAGCGAAAGACGTGATAACAATCTAAAAACAAACAATCACGAAAGGAAGAAACGTAATACCAAGGGTTTTGGATCTCAAAGAGACAGGGTAGAGCAAAGATTCCGAGAAATGCGACGCCCCATTTAGGAGGACAAGTACCACCAAAGGACGCAGAAGAGCAAGTGGCCGGGAAAACACCACGACCAGAGACGGGAGGTGCGAAGAGCATGGGGGCTGGAGGGACAAATGACTCTCCGAGTACAGTGCAGTATAGAAGGGTTAATTTAGGCATTGAGTAGTAGAAGGAATTGTCGAAGCACCACTCTTGCAATATCAAGAAAAATTTTATCAATGCAATACTATCAGACAGCCTGGAAAAGATTATGAAACAAGGGTACAACAACATCGAGGAGGTGGGAGAACCAACATCAAAAGGTGATTGGGATGAGGAGTATGTGCCAGAGCAGATTACACCAACCTAAAGGAAAAAGAAGATAGAAGAACTATAGATGTCATCCCAGAACATTTGCGAGTGGCAAATAGAGGGCGAGCTTTTAGGAGGCACTCACCGTCAGAGGATGAGCTAGACGAGGATGATGGTAGAGATACCTAGAGAGCCTCAAGGAGGGACGTTCCATTGGGATAACCTAAGACGAAGAAGAGGTGGAGCATATTATAATGAAGACAATGTCCCGCTAACCTCAATGGCGATGCGTGATATGCAAAAAGCGCTAAGAGCCCTGCAAAAACTAAGTCGGGGGCACATAGTATCAAGAATATAGAGAACATCTAATCTCTGTGGAGATATTGTGAGCTGCTTACCTTGAGGGTATAAGGGGCTGCATTTTAACTACGATGGGTTATCAGACCCCTCTCGGCATATTCTGAGTTTTGAGAATGAGGCGACATTACATCAGTACATGGATGTTGTGGCATGAAGAGCATTTTTATCCACTTTGCGGGCAAGACTGGTTGAATCAGTTAGCAGCAGGGCGGATCACCATCTTTCAGGTGTTGAAGTCACCTTTTTTGATGCGGTTTGCTAGTGACGGGACTCATACAAAGACATTCATGTCGTTTTTTGTGGTAATGCAACAAAGTGGAGAATATCTAAAGGATTACATGGCCAGGTTCACTAGGTCCAGTCCGAAGGTACCTACGACAACAAATGAAGTGAAGGCTAGCGCACTAATGCAAGGATTAAGAACAGGGGGTTGAGGACGTCACTAGCCAATCAACCTTCTTTTACCTTTGAGCAGGTATTGGATTGGAGCATTAAGTATATTCACGTGGAGGAGACATAAGAAAAAGGATGAATGCATTTTGACCGGGAGTTTCAATACTTAATGAAACCACTAGCAAGGAGACCTGAACCGAGGTGAGAATTACAACAACAGCCAAGGTATTTCACAGTGCCAATCAAAGAATGGGAAATTATAAACGCGAAGATTAAAAAAGAGGATGGGGAGAAAACCCGAATAATTCCACACCTTTAACAATGCCACGATCTAGGATTTTTGCAATCATGGAAAAACAAATGCCCAACACCATCGGATGGCCTGAAGATTATACGGAGATACCTACCAATCCAAAATTCTTGTTCTTATGCAAGTTTCACAACAGCTATGGACATTCCACAGAGAGGTGTCGACACTTAAAGGTGGAGATAGAAAGGATAATTAAAGTAGGACACTTTAGAGAATTTGTCTATAAAAACCAAGCACCCCGGGCACAGATTCAAGCACTTTCGGGACCTCCACTATTAGGTCCTCCAAAGGCACAGGTAGAAGGGCAGAGGGGGCAAGAGGAACAAGTAAGGCAGGAGAACAATGAGAACACTGGTAATACAGGAAGGTGGAGCAACATGTTCTATGAGGACCAACAAGTGGGGACTCAAATAATTGAAGGAAACAACACATAAAGGCAGCTCAACCTAGAACTTCCATGGTCGCCATTGTGAATATTCAACCACTACCCGCTGGACCAGTCATTTATTTCGACCCAACGGAGAGACGTGAATTTCAGGTCGATCATAATGATGCATTGGTAATTCATGTGGAGGTGTATGGATATGATGTGGAGAGATGGTTCATGGATAATGTAAGCTCGGTCAACATTCTGTATCACGAATTCTTGGAACAGATGAACTTCAAGGTGAAGGTGAAACCAAT
The DNA here is from genome assembly GCA_014905375.1 of Phtheirospermum japonicum. Lineage (NCBI taxonomy): Eukaryota > Viridiplantae > Streptophyta > Magnoliopsida > Lamiales > Orobanchaceae > Phtheirospermum > Phtheirospermum japonicum. Next base: position 27,569 of record BMAC01000492.1, read on the forward strand.
ACATATGTTAACATATGCCTTCAATGGGACACAAGTTATTACAGAGTGAGAGGTAGTTCTACCAGTAGCCTTGGGAACAAAAGAGCTGAGGGTAGAGAGGAAGTTGAGGTTCTTGGTGATTAAGGCCACCTCAACATATAATATCATATTAGGACGAACTGTCCTTAACGGGTTTTAGGCGGTCGCATCCACTTATCATATGAGCATAATATACCTTGTCGATAGCAAGGTTGGTGAAGTGGTAGTGGATCAGCAGGCCCCGCGTGCTTGCTACCAGATGACAGTGAAGAAAGTGATGAGTGAAGAAAAAAGGGAAGGAAACGGAGAAACTCGGGAGGGAGTACTGAGTACTAAGAATTTGAAGGAAGACGATAAGTATGTGCGACCTGATAAAGTTCTTAAGGAGGTCAAATTGGAAGATGATAGGCATGGATATGTGACAAGGATAGGTATCAAGTTGCTTGATCGTATAAATGAGCGCGTCGGTTTGTTACGGAAGTTTTGGGACATCTTTTCCTTTGAGGATGATGAGTTATTAGGAGTGGCCCCCGAAGTCATGCAACATCATTTGAATGCGGGTCCGGATGTGAGACCTATGCGGCAAAAAAAAGACACTTTGGAATGGAGTCGGACAAGGTGATAGAAGAGGAAGTACAGAAGTTGTTAAAAGCAGACCACATACAAGAGATCCGATTTTCGGAGTATTTATCCAATGTGGTCATTGTGCCAAAACCTAGAAATAAGTGAAGGATATGCGTCAACTTTCACAAACTAAATAAAACTTGTCGTAAGGATCATTACCTATTTCCACGTATTGACCAATTAGTGGATTCTACTTTAAGATGCGAGCTATTGAGTATGATGGATGCATAACAAGGATACCATCAAATTCATTATCACCAGAGGATCAACCTATGGTGAGTTTTATTACCTCGACTGGTATGTATTGTTTCATCTCTATGTCATTTTTGATTGAAGAATGCAAAAGTGACATACTAGAGGTTGGTAGATATATATGTCTAAAGATCTATTGGGGTAAATTGTAGAGGTAAATGTGGATGACATGATGGTTAAAAGTAAGAAGGCAGAATCGCATGTAGAGGACTTAAAGAAGGCTTTTACAATTCTAAGGTAGTATGAGATGAAGTTAAACCCCGAGAAGTGTTCTTTTAGCATTCGATCGAGCAAGTTCATGGGATATATGGTGACAAAGCAAGGTATCAAGGTAAATTATGAGAAGGTGCGTGCTGTGATGAAAATGTCGCCCCCAAAATGGTGAGGTGTGTGCAAGTATTAGCAGATCACATAGAGGGACTCATTCGATTCATTTCTAGGTTAGCCAAAAAGGGTTTTGCTTTCTTCAAAACTTTGAGGAAGGGATTCAAGTATGAATGGACAGAAAAGGCAGTGGAGGCATTCGAGAAGTTGAAGAAATACTTGGCAGAAATCCCACTATTAACAAAACCTATGGACGGAGAGGATTTGATTTCTTATATATCAGTTGGAGAGGCCACCGTTAGTTTGGTACTGATACGAGAAGAAGCAGGAAACCAGAATCCCATTTATTACCTGAGCAAGATATTACGAGGTGCTGAGCAGAATTATTCAGAATCAGAAAAGGGAAGGTTTGTGTTGATTTACACGGCTCGAAAGCTACTACCTTACTTTTGGAGTCACCGTATCATGGTAAGAACTAATTTAGCTTTAAACAGGTGTTGGGGAAACCTGATATGTTGGGGCGATTGATGAAGTAGACGATAAATCTTAGAGAGTATGATATTTTATATGAAATAAGGACAGTGATTAAAGTGCAGGTATTAGTGGACTTTTTGCAGGAAATGACGTGCCCCGAAGAGGAAGAGGTCGAGGAGAAGGCATGGTTATTACACTTAGATGGATCAACTATGGTTAATGGGGCTGTAGTAAGAATTATTTTAACCAGTCCAGAAGGGAAAAGTCTGGATTTTGAAATAAAGTTTGGATTTAGAGATTCAGACAATGAGGCTGAGTACTAGGAACTATTGCAAGGTCTGAGAATGGTAAATGACCTAAAGATGGGTCGGTTAAAAGCACAAACAGGCTCCCAACTGGTGGCTTGTCAACACAATGGGTATATTGAGGCAAGAGAATAATGTATGAAGGAATACTTAGCTAAGGTCAGATAGGTGGTTGGGAAATTCAAAGATTTTAGCTTGGAACACCTGCCGCGAGCTGAGAATGTGAGGGACAATTAGATCACCATGATGGTAGGGGATATGGGGGACTGCAACACAAGGACAGTTACTTTGATGGAATTACAAGCCATAGCTTAGAGCAATAATGTATGATAATGAAGATAGGGGAGGTGGATGATTGGTGAACACCAATCCGGGACATTCTGAATTAAGCAATAGAAGGTACTGAGCAATTATCGGCTAAGGAGACAAGGATAGCAGCTCATTTTTACTTGATAGAGGGGTACTTATATAAGTGGTCGCACTTTGGTCCTTACTTTAAGTGTTTATTTCTAGCAGAATGTTTGAAGGTTCTTAAAGAAAGACATGAAGGTTATTATGGAGATCACGTGAAGGGATGAGCACTAGTAGGAATGGCCTTGTGAGCTAGTTTCTTTTGGCCTAAGATGAATGGGATGGCAGACGAGCTGGTGATGACTTGTAAAAAGTGTGAGATGCATGCTCCAATAGTCTATGCGTCAGTTGAATATATGATAGTAATGAGCTGGTCGTGCCCATTCTCACAATGGAGAGTTACTATAGTGGAATCATTGCCAAAAACCGTGTGCAAAAAGCAACATCTGGTGATCACGGTAGATTATTTCACTAAATGGGTTGAAGTAGAGGCTGTGACTTATATAACGGAGCAGAGAATGATAGATTTTATTTTTGATAACGCGGATTTTGGTCTCGGACAATACAAATTTAATGAACATATAATGTAAGAATGGTGCGAGGTGATAGGCATTAAGCAGAGGTTTGGCTCGGTAGTGCACCCATAGGCTAGTGGATAGGTCAAGGTCACTAATATAATCATAATGCGAGGAATTAAGCTTAGATTGGAGATGACGAGAGGATTATATCTTGAAGACTTGTCACCAATTTTATGGGCGTATCGAATAACCCCGCGAACTACTACAAGGGAATAACCTTTTAGTCTGGTTTATGGAATGAAAGTTGTGATTCCAGCAGAAATAACATTCAGCTCGTATCGGGTAATTGCTTTAGATCCATAGGAGAATGAACGATTGGCAAGAGGAGATCTAGTGGTAATAAACAAAATAAGGGATGAGGCTGCTGCAAGGATGAAAAGGTATAAGCAAAGGATACAGGTAGAGTATAACCAAAAAGGTGCGAAAAAGGTTATTTCAGGTAGGCGAGTTGGTTTGTAAGCGAGCTGTTGCGATATACTCTACTAGAAAACTGGGTCCTAATTGGTTAGTTCCATTCAAAATAACCAAGGTATTGAAAGGAGGAGCTTATGTATTTGAATATGGTCAAGGTAAAGTAGTACCAAGGAGTTGGAACATCTGTCACATGAGGAAGTACTACGCCTAGTTAAAAGGAGGTATGTGATGGATAAAGTTTCTATGCTCTCATGGTTATAGTTTACCCGATGCTTGTTTAGCTCGGAGATGGTTAATGGTAATGGATATGGTTTTTATGCTTACGATTTTCTCGACGCTTGTTTAGGTTGTAGATGGTTAATGGTTATGGATATGGTTTTATAGTTATAGTTTACTCAATGCTTGTTTAGTCAGAGACAGTTATGGTTTATGGAGATGGTTTATGGATATAGTTATGGTTTTTTGCCCGACGCTCAAAGATGGTTAATGGTTATAGATATGGTCTTATGGTAATAGTTTGCCCGACGCTTGTTTAGGTCAGAGATGGTTGATGGTTATGATTTTTTACCCGATGCTTGTTTAGGTCAGAGATAGTTAATGGTTATGGATATGTTTTTATGGTTATGGTTTGCCCGACGCTTGTTTAGATTAGAGATGGTTAATGGTTATGGATATGGTTTTATGGTTATGGTTTACCCGACTCTTATTTAGGTCGGAGATGGTTATGGTTCAGGGAGATGGTTTTCATGGTTTTATGGTTATGGTTATCCTGAAGCTTGTTTAGGTCGGAGATGTAATGGTTATAGATATGGTTTTCTAGTTTTTATTTGCCCGAAGCTTGTTTAGGTCGGTGATGGTTTAATAGAATTTTATGTTTCATGGATGCGGTTTTACAATTTCATATCATTATGATTTTTTCTCAATGATTATGGTATAACTAGATTTGGTTTAAAATGGTATTTGGGTTATATGGTTTATTGATTGACCTATTTTTACGATAAATGTTTTTCATGCGAATATGTGTTCTTAGGTTATTATCTGGTCTAGCTGTTTGCCCGATCTGGTTAGATCAATTAATGGCTACATGGTCTAAATAGATTCTTGTTTATGATTAGTGATTTAAGGTTTATGGTTATGACTATGGTATTCACTTAACCTCTATTAGGTCAGAAGAAGATATAAGGATTTTTCAAGATATTTACGAGTATGAGAGTGGCGGAAAAATAATACATTCTATAAATATACATTCGAGAAACTAATGTTATAATGTTCAGGGTTCAGCAGAGGAAAAAACATTTAGAGAGTAGTAGTAGAGGGAAGTTGGGGGGACATGAGGAAAGAACTCATCCAGGAGAATGTCTAACTCGGATCTCAGGTTGGCGGAGGCAATCGCGTTGGCCGTAAATATATCCCACCAGGTCGCATTGAGAGTCTGCTCAAGATCGCCCTTCCAGAAAGTCAGAGGGGGGGGGGGGGGGGGGGACAGTTTTCATGAGTCTTTTTGATATCCACATGGAAATTTAGCTCGGCCGCCTGAATACGCTGATTGGCCCTTTCGATGGCCATCTCAAAGTATGACTTGGCCACCTTGCCCTACTTTTCTGGAGAAAGGTGGTGGTATGTAGGTAGGGTCGACATCAAGTTGATTCGACACGCTTTATGGAATTTCCAATGTACTTCACTCCCCAAAAAAGGTGCAATAACCTGCTTTAACTACTTGGGCATGGGCCCCAAACTCTCTCTTTTGGGCGTTTGCTCGGAGGATCTCCAACTCAGCCTGGTGTTTTTCCCCCAATGTCTTCTATCTTAGTTAGGTGGCACTCCTTAAAGTCATGAAGCTCAGCTTCAGCGAGTACCATCTTTGATTGGGCTACCTCTAGCTCTTCCTTACGGGCTCTTAACTGGCGTCGAGTATCAAACTAGCTGGCCTTGGGTTAAGGAGAGCAGTTCAGTTTTCTTGTTTCCTTGTTATGCCAGCTCTTTCCACCAGTCTTTTCCACTTGTGCAAGGGGATCTCTTGATGACTAGTGGCCAACAGATGGTCCGATAAGGAAGCAAGGAGAGGTTCCAGCTGTGTTAAGGATAAAAGTTATCAATCGCGGTTCATTAATAATTATAGTAACTGGTAAAAGTGATGAGGATACCTATATGAGATGTTGGGATACCATGGCCACCTCGTTGGGGATGTTGAGGGTAGCAAGATGCTTCTTATCTAGTGTTAGCATCTGTCACTTTAGGAATGGTTGAAAATCGGCACTACTGTAGAACAGGGTTTTAACGGCGGTTTTTTAGGCATTTTTAACTGCAGTTTTTTGAACCGCCATTATATCGACCGTCGTAAATGACTGCGGAGGTTGTTCTAAAATCGCGTAGATAGTGATGCTTTTTACGGCGGTTTAAGAACCGCCGTAAAAAACAATGGCGGTGGATTCTACGGCGGTTCTTTAAAAATACCTTCTAGAAAGTCTGTTTCCAGAACGGACATTTTACGGCGGTTCTTGCAAATTACCTTCTAGAAAGTAGTAAAACAATTAAAAAAAAGAAATGAAAGCAGGTGCACATTTTCAAATCCACCGCAAAAATAATTATCAAGACAACAATATAACCTAAAGTTAACAACAAATAGAGTACAAAGAATGCCTTCTATTACACTTAGATAAATTCCTCAAAGGACATAAAAATATACACCATGAGACCTAATCTAACAAATTACCCTAACATAATAACCCAAAGTTAACAACAAAACAAAACAAGTTAACAATATATGTACCACCATCTAATACATCCACATCACTCATGGTCTTGAAGCAAAATCTTGGCTCTCCAATCTTTCGTCTACCCTTTATCTTCTTCATCTTCATCGCCGATACGCCTAAGTGATCATGTACCCCACATCTCTTCATCGTCGATACGCTTAAGTTTATGAAGGGAAGCTAATACTGCAGCAGGCCACTCTTTAATCTTATTCTTGCATAAAAATCAAAGCCTACAAGATGAGAACTTATTCGATGAGTAATATTACAAAACTAGCACACAAGGTATGTTCAGTTTATAAAATTCCTGAACTTACATATACATACAAAATAAAATTAAGGTGACATCACAACTGAAAGTTTTGCATATATAGATTTTAAAATGATTTTTGGGATGCCATAAATGTCAATGCTGAAAAAGGCAAGCAATATCCTCTCAAAAGAAAATCCATAAGCACCTTAATAGAAAGTCACACATAAATCTCACCTCCTTAAATTGGCCCAATCAAAGACTTGAATATAATAAATGATGCATACCACAAGTTTCACTGTTGTGAATTGATTTAGTCTAACGGATGCATCTCAGAGCCACTATTATATCAAAGGATGCACTCTTCAATTGTAGTTTATAAGCGAGCTTTTAAACTAGTTAATTTTTAATCAGATGACATGTTTATACCAACCAATACCCTAGAATAATAGACATTAGGAGCTCAAAATCTGCACTTAAGTACACAATCATGTACAAGCTCTTATTCTGCACTTCAATACAAAACTATTACATATAAAAGATCATGCTGGTCTAAAAATTAAAATAATAATAATAATAATAATAATAATAATAATAATAATAATAATAATAATAATAAGAGTGGATAAAAAATGAATTTTCAATAGAATGCCATTAATATGGGAGAAATCTAATATAATGAGAAAAAAAATCAAGCAGGATGTAAAGAACTAATTTGCAATAGTATGTCACTAATATGGGAGAGATCTAATTCAATAAGAAAATACTGAAGTCGAGAAGAAAAGAATAATAATAATTTGTAAAAGTATCAATAAACTTTATCATGCAATATATATTGTGTGAATACACATACATATACATACATACATACATACATATATATATATATACATACATACATACATACATACATACATACATACATACATACATACATATATATATATATATATATATATATATATATATATATATAGAGAGAGAGAGAGAGAGAGAGAGAGAGAGATGATAACCTCTGGAATTGATTGAAGCAGATTTTGGCTCAAGTCAAGAACCCTCAACTGTTGTAAAGTTAATATATCCAAGGGAAAAGCTAGTTTTTCATACGCCTGCCCGAATATGTAGAAAAAGTAAACAACTTTAACTAGCAACGAAAGCAAGTTATGCAGCTATCTAACAAGCAGACCTTAGATAAAGTTCCTTCAGCTCTGGTAAGCTCAAAAACGTTGGGTTTTCATGTAAAGAACTTGCGGCACCACTCAGATCCAGAATCTGAAGCTTGGGAGAAGATTGAAAGCCATCTGAAGGGATCTATTTAAAACAAAGTACGGAAGAGAAATAAGTACATTAATGAGGTGCAGTAGATGCAACAAATATAAACATAAATAAACGCACCTTTCCAAGTGGATTGCCATCCAGTTTCAAGCACACAAGTTTAGGAAGGGAAGCCAAAACTTCAGCAGGCCACTCTTTAATCTTATTTTTGGATAAAATCAAAGCCTACAAGACGAGAACTTATTCAATGAGTAATATTAAAAAACTAGCACATAAGGTATGTTCAGTTTATAAAAAAATCCTGACTTACCTCGAGGGAGACACAAGATCTAAGCTCACCGGCTAACTCTTCAATTGAGTTCCCTGAGAGATTGATTTTTGTGATATCGCTAGACTTCCATATTACTGATGGGACAGCACCCAAGTTCAGTCTAGCTAAAGAAAGTTCCTGAAAAGCGATAATGTTGGAAATACTAAAACTCCTGGAAAGCTAAAGAAGAGAAGTTACGGAAAGAGTGATGCATGACTGATTTAGATTTGTTATCAAACACACTTTTTCAAAGGCAGATTACCTTTGAACTGAGTGATGACCGAGCAGCTATAGTAACAACATCTTCTTTCACAACTGTGTTTGCTGAAGACTCTACAAGGAATAAAGATTTGTGCACATGTTCAGACATAAAACAGACCAACTAGAAGCAGGTTAACATGAGATCTAGAGAGAAAAACACAGTAATCCAAGTAGGAACAATTCTAAATTCAGGGCCTCGTGGTGAAATTAATTTAACACTAGTTCAACAACAATCAAGAGCTAATTCACCTTCATCTGTTGGGAGTCTACTTTGGAGATACTTCAATAGAGAATGTGTAGGTCCATGTACCAGGGAGCTGAATAAGAAAAGATATTTTAGTTGACTCATAAACAAGCATAAAGAAAGCTAACTCAGACAACAAAAGACTAGTTCATACCTCCGAAGTGTTCACAGTGGATTGCCAGTAAGCAAAAGTTTCCGCAGTGTTGTCATCAAGCCTAGATATCACATTGCAGCCACATTAGCTATTGTAAAATAAATGGAATTAAGGATAAAGTAAATGAAGCACATTAACAATAATATCACAATCTTAATATTCAAAATACTCCATCAAATCAATGATTTTCCAATTCAAACACAACAAAGTCATAAAGGTAATAAGTTGATATATACTTTATATCAAGCACTGACCTTGATAACACTTTCTTTCAAAATTGTATCAAGAACTTACAAAACTATCCTCAGAAGACAAAAAAGAAACAAAATAAAATGTGGATTGAATTAATTCTATTTGGTTCAATGATTTCATAGAAAATGAAGTGACCAAACCAAACCGAACAAATATGGATAGTACCCGGATTTTTGTATTTATAATTTTAAGAAAGCAAACCAGAACAAACCGGAGTCGGCGGCGGCGGTGGCGAGCGAGGCGGGGCTGCTGCGGTGAACATCCGGCGGAGGGACCTTCGATTCACAGGAGGATGAAGTACGGAGATATGGAGCTTTGTTCACGTCATGGATTGTGTCGTGTGTATTTCTCCGTCATGGATATCATCTCAACGATGCTGCCCTTCTCCCCAGAAAATTAGGGTTCTCGAGAATGGGGCTAAGTTTTTTTTCTTTTGCGTGAAAATGAGGAGATAGAGAGAGTAAAAAAAATCTTTTTTTTTTATTATATGGCGATTAAAGATCGTTGGATGAGACACAAATTAATGGTCGGAAAAACTTGCTTGAACAAGACGCGGATCGGTGACATGGCACCTACTATCTACGGCGGTTCTAATAGAACCGACGTTAATCCACCAAACTAATTAATTAATTAGTTCTATGACAGTCCGTGTGCCAAAAAAAAATTTTAATTATACATTCTACGGCAGTTATACGATAATCGCCGTAGAATGTGTGCATTTTATGGCTGTCCTATAAAACCGTCATAGAATGTTTAAGTTTTTACGGTGGTTATTTATGAACCGGTGTTAAAATAAACTGGCCTCCAGTTTTAACGTCGGTTCACATATAACCGCCGTAAAATAGGTGAGTTTTTACGGAGGTTTTTAAAAAACCGCCGTAGAATGCAGGATTCTACGGCAGTTTTTGGATAACCGCCGTTAATAAGGTGCCTTAGTATCCTGTTCCTGCAGTAGTGTGGCCGATATCTTCACAGTTCAATAGACCGTTAGGCATAGATGGTAGAGCTGAGCTCGATGATCCCTTAGAGCGGAAACGCTGGGTTGTCTTGGCAAGAGGAGATGTGGGGGTTGATCAGTGACTGCGATGTCATCTAGAGCAGCGGGGAGCTGAGTGGGGGATAGAAGTTAGGATTGATCGCATGTTCTTTTCCTTTTCTTTTGTGGTTCTTCAGCGACCTTATGTTCAGGCTCAACAATCTCGAGCTCGGGCTCGACATCTTTTCCCTTGGATGTTTCAGCAAGGGGAAGATCGGATATAAGGATGACGGGGGTGTCCTCCATGTCGCACTCACAGCTAAAGACAAATTTCTCTACAAAGCAAAAGAAGAGGTCAGTTAGGAAGGTAAGAGATCACATTATGTAAAATTTTAGTAGAATTGAGAACCTAAGAAGTGTTCTCATACCGTATTGGGAGTCTAACATTGGATAAAGATATCGGCCAATAAGACCAAGCTAGGAGAATACACACTCATATTTAGTGACCTTCATTACGTCGAAGGGACACTTGTTCCACCTAGCGACCTGGGCTTGATACCTTTTGTGGGTGGCAGATGGAGGTTTTACCATGGTTATCGGGTCCTAAGGTGGGGTCTCATTTTGCCATTGGGTTAAAAAGGTCAAAGCTCGAATGAACAAATAAATACAAGTTTGGCACACCATTCGAGCACCTTGGAGGTAGGATTGAGAAAGAAATGTGTAAGGTTGCGGGCAGAGAGGTTGAAGGATCCCTTCTATTTTTTAAAACGGTAACAGATTAAGAAAAATCTACATTTAGTTCTATCCCATAGAACCAACATAAGATAAGGTAATCAGTGATAAAACAAATGAAGTTTGGGGTGAGCTATAACAGAGAGACTTTATATTTCACTTCTAGTCTGACCATAAATAGATGCATAGAGAACCTAATCTCAGCCGCAATGAGATCTTCAAAAAGTGTAATATGTCCCACTGGGTGACTTTTGGCACATTTACTGCCAGCTTTGGGAAGGACTAGTTTGGTATGATCGGGAAGGTAATTATTTTTTATAAAAGTGGGGAGCAACTCCTGGTTAGGCAAGAGCTTTTCTATAGTGATTCTGACATCTTTTAGCAAATGAGGGAGATGGACGTGTGAAGTAGAGGAAACTACGGTGACAGGACTGGGGTGATAAAATTCAAGGTTGGAGGAAGGATTGTATATTTAGAGCTCAGTTACTAAGGGGATACTTGTTAGGACCTCTTGGGATAGTAGTAGGGTTTGATTTCCTATCTTGTCGTAGCCTTGTTCACCTTAGGCTCATCTATCAGGCCAGTTCTAGGTTGGATGGAGTTTTTGACGTTGTTCTTCCTTTTTAGAATTTCTATTGATTGTGCACATAACACTCAACAAACAAGATTAGACGCACTGACGGGAGACAATAAAAATGAATGAAAAGAATATTCAAACACGAATAATAAAAGTCACAAAGAGCAAACACAGAAATTACGACCCTTAGCCTTCCCCAACAACGGCGTCAAATTTTGAAGTGATCTCAAACGCACTACGTTATTACAAAAGTTTAAGGATCGCCCACATGAGAACAGGGTCGATTGTAGTGCGGTGAGGTGACTCAAGTCGAATCTCTTGAGGAACACCAATCGGAAGTGATTATTATGTTTGAATGACGAACAAGAAAATAAAAAAAATCTATCTGAAACACACAATAAATTTTTGGGTTATAAGTTTCTAGCAACTAAGACAATAATTTAATGACGATAAATGAGATCAAAAACTTTGAAAAGATTAATAAAACGGGGGTTTTAGGTTCTAAACTCGTCTCCATGACCAATTGGCAATTTATCGAAAATTTAATCTTCAAATTGGGGTTGTCAATCTCGACTATCTATTAAACATACAATAATTACCAATTAATGGTTCTAAACTCATTTGAACCCTAGACCCATAAATTCTTATCTAAACTCGTCAACAATGTGATAACATAATTTAAGAGTAAGCATAAACATAATTAAACCGATAGGGAAATCCAGAATCAAGTTAGTAAAATCATTAACTCATAAATCAAGTATAGATAAAATAAAACAATGTGTGGAGGAAAAATAGCATTCAACTGGAACTAGAAACTCAAATAAATTACAACAAAGCTTGAACATATATCCTAGCAAGAATCTAAACTACAATAACAACAAAATGCATGAAAATGACAAAGTTGGCAATATCCATCTACCTTTCACTACCAACTACCTAAAGCATACCGAAAGAGGTAAAGAGCTTGAAAATAAGAAAGAAAACAACAATGTTCGAAATTGAAAGGTTCATGAACAACACAAGATAAACTTAACGATCCAAACTACAAACCATACATAAAAAGGAAAGAGGTTCAAACATTCATAGAAATTACAAAGACAATGCAAGAGAACAAGACTAGAAATTACCCTAAGTACAAATCTTCAAATCTTCAAATCCAAATGAGAGAATACTTCACCACAATACATTAAGCTATTCCACACTATAAACTAAACTAACTATCTACTAAATTAAAGTTTTACAAGTTAGGCTAAGCTACTAAGGATTTTTATGCTTTAAGGTGCAAAATGAGAAAACAAGAGGATACGGTGAGTTGGGCCTCCAAACTCCAGAGGGTTCAAAGGTCACCTCAAAATGCAATTGGATATTGAGTTTAAATAGGGAAAAAATGGGGGGGGGGGGGGAGGAAGGGAATATGGTAATTTCACCTAAAAATGGTCTTCCATCGATTGACCGTCGATCAACGGTATCTCTGTCGTTGATGATGCGTCGATCAACGCGAGCTGATGATGGTGTAAAAATGGTTGTGTTGATGATGCGTTGATCGAGCATCAATCGATGCTGGCGTGAGATTCTCGGTCAGTTGGTCGACTTTGTACAGTCGAAGCAGATGGGAGCGGCGTGTTGTTTTGTATGTAATTGTGATGTTTTTCTCGTATCTTTTATTATGGATTTAGTATTTTTTTTATAGTGGTTTTGAGTCGATTTTTGTTAGGTTATTAGGTTATTTTCTTGTTTTAAACCTTATGTGTGTGATGTTAGTGAGGTTTGAGTGATTCTTGAGTTTTTATATTCAAAATTCTTAATTCAAATGGCTTAATGAATTAATCCATGCCAGGAGGTGCCTAGACTCGAGTCACGAAATTGAGGCTCAAGATCTGCACCAAGACGTGCCAAAATCCGCGCCACGAACTAGCTCCAAAACGCCAAAATATTCTGGAATAGTCGCCAGGACGTGCCGAGCCGCGCCAAGACTCGCCAATTGGACCTTGGCGCAAGCTGTCGTGTGCTAAGGCATGCCTCCGCGCATGCCCGCGCACGCTTTCCCGCACGCTGCACCCAACGCCTACCAGACTACCGTGCACCCGCTCGCCAACCAGTGCCAGACCCTGCCGACGCCTACGCACCACGCCTCGCTCGCCCGCTCGCTAACCAGTGCTAGATCCTAACGATGCCTGCGCGCCATGATTCGCCACATCACACGCCAGTGCCGACGCTAGCCCGCGCGCGCCCGCCAACCAGCGCCTGCTCGCCAAACCCCGCGCAAAACAGCATGCCAGCCACCCGCCATCCCACGCCTGCCTGCGCCCGCATGTCCATGCGCGCCAAGCACACCTAGCCGCGTGCAAAGACCTTCCCACTCACCAAACCCCGTGCCAACGCTTGCACCATGTCTCGCCAATTCCATGCCATTTCGGGTCAACCTTGGTCGAACATGGGAAATCCAAACTTTTAAGGCTTACTTGACCCATTTGCATTTAATTAAACCCAGTATATATAGTTGTAAGATGAGAATATCTCTCATCTCTCATTCTCCCAACTCATGCATGTTTTTGGAGACTCAATCCTCTCTAGCTTTTATGTTTTATTTTTAAGCTTTTCCTTTGGTTTGTTAGCTCAAGAAGAATTCAAGCCATCCCTTGGATTTAATTTGGATTGTAATTTCATCAGGTTTGTGATTCCTTTTCTTAATTCAAGTAAGCTTTTCTCAATTTCTTCCTTGTTCTTTTATTTCATACTTGTTCTTCAATTTATGCATTTTGTCTTAGCTTTTAGATTTGTTGTTAGATTTATGATTTTGTTTATGGAATCTAGGTGAGTGACACACCTTGATCATAGATCAGGTCCTTGATCGTTTTTATTTCAAGTATCTCTTATGCTTTATTTTGGTTTTTATTTTCATGCATGGTTTAATTTTGATTCCTAGATCTACTCCTTGTTTCTAGTAATTTTTGAATAATAAGCCATTTCACTCGGCTTGGGCTCATTTACAAGATCTTCACGCGAGTTGTCCACATCATCGTATGGAAAATGAGCTATTAATCTAAACTTTCTATGAGGCGTTGGACCCACATTTCCAATATATGGTGGACACATCGGTGGGGGGAAATATGAAGGATCAACCTCCTCAAGTGATTCACAATATTTTCACCACTTTAGCAAAAAATTCTCAACAAAAATCTTCTCGAGCGATGTATTCTAGTGCTAATGAAGTGAGTGAAGCTTCTTCCCTAGGGAGCTTGAATTGGAAAAGAAAATAGCGTCTATGGAGACTCAAATTGCTAAGTTATCTAGCCCAAGCCCGAATCCTCCGTGTGCGTCGTGTGGAATATTTGGTCATGATACCACTTCTTGTCCGTCAAATTCATCTTTTTATATGCCGATGCCTCAATCGGAGGAAGTGTATGGGGTTCAAGGGTATCAAACGGGACCCGGTTTTGCTAGGACATCTTTTGCTCATTCGTTGAATCACAATCCTTCTTATCATCCTAACAACCGCATGCATCCGAATTTTGGTTATGTCAATACAAATGCAAATGTTAATCCTCATGCGGGTCCATCTCGTTAGCCTATCTCGGCGAATGCTCCTACTCCACCTTTCGATCCAAATATCTTGATCATTATGCAATAAATGCAATCATTTTCTGTTACGTTAGCTTCGGTCGATGCTAAGTTCAATTCTCTTCAGGCTACGAAAAATGGGTTAAACACTAAAATGGAGCAATTAGCAAGTGATGTGAATATGCGAAAACAAGCTATTGAGAAAGGCAGATTGTCAAGCCAACCTTCGCAAGCTCATGTGGTCACGGCCCTTATAAGTGGTAGGATTTTTGATAATAAGGTTGTCCCGGCATCCGAGGAGGAGGTGGTTTCTATTCCGAATGTTCTTACTCCTCCCAATTCTACTCCCGTGGGTCCCACTTTGGAAAAGGAACCTCCTGATGGCCTACACAAGTCTTCAAACCCCTAAAAGGAACCAGCTTCTAAGGCCCTACGCCCTATCCATCCCAGTTACAAAATTCTAAGAAGGATGAACAATTTCAAAGGCTCTATGATTTATTGTCCAACGTAAACATCACTCTTCCCTTGTTATACACCATCCGGGATATGCCCGCTTATTCCAAGTTCTTCGAGGATCTTTCCTCCAAGAAGCTTGAGAGCACTATGAGTGAGAGAGTTTATCTATCTAAGGAGGCAATTGTGGTTTGCGACCCTTCTCTCTTGGCTCTTAAGAAGGCGGATCCTGGCTCGTTTTGTATTAATATCACACTTGGGAATGGAAAAGTCACTAATGGCATGCTTGATTTTGGGGCGGGTATTAATTTGATGCCGTTTTTGATGTACGAACAATTGGAACTTTCTCATTTACAAGAGACACACATTTGCTTAAAATTGGCCGATCGATCAATTATATACCCAAAGGGGATGGTCAATGATGTTCTTGTACAAGTTGGAGGGATTGTGGTTCTGGTAGATCTCATGGTGTTGGATGTTGGCATGGTGAAGAATGATGGTGCCGAACACACTATCTTGCTAGGCCGCCCATTTATGGATACAACTCAATGTTTGATAGACGTTGGGAAGAAAAGTCTTACTTTGTCCGTAGCGGGTGAATCGGTCACATTTTCTATGGCTAACTTGCCATCTATTCCATCAAGCATCTATTATGCGGACTGCTTACATATTGACTTGATTCAAGAGTTGGTTGAACAAGTTTATATGGAGGAAGAGAACATGAGGAGGAGTTTGGCCCGGGAGTTTGTGTTAAAGATTGTTGTGAGGGAAATGAGGCCCTTATTCGTAATGACGATTCAGTTGTGTTTCAATGTGCCAAAGGATTGTGTGAGAGGGATATATATGTGTCGTTGAGGGCAACGATGCAATTTTAGAGGGGGAGGTGGAGATTATTGATGATAGGTTGGAAGTTGAACCCATTGAAAAGCTTGAAGATTATCTTGACGGGATCGTTGAATTGCTCGAATTAGTCCCCAATGAGGTCGAGAGGAGGTACAAGCCTGAGTTTAAGCCTCTCCCATCTCATCTCAAGTATGTCTATTAAGAAGAAGAGGAGAGAGAAGCCGTGAATGTGGATTTGAAGGAGGCTTGGCTAGAGAGAATGTTGCAAGTGGAGGAGTTAGACGAGCTTTGGAACGTCCAATATGAAAATGCTCGTATATACAAAGAAATGAAGAAGCAAATCCATGACAAGAGAATAATCCCAAAAGATCTTGAGGTTGGTTTGCCCGTCTTGCTCTACAACTCCCGTTTGGCCTTAAACCCGGCAAGTTGAAATCTAATTGGATGGGGCCCTATGCAATTGAAGAAGTCGATCTGAGTGGGGCGGTGACCTTAATCAATCCTAAGACTCAAGAACGATTCCAAGTCAATGGCCATCGGGTCAAACCTTATCGTCACGATTTTCTCTTTCCACCCAACAAGGAGGTCATTGCTTTAGTGGATCCTCCTGTCTCAACTTCACCATGATCAAGAAGAGAGTTTGTTAAGCTAATGACGTAAAACAGGCGCTTTTTGGGAGGCAACCCATGTTCTTTTCTTTATTTTTTTTTATTTTTACATTTCTTTCTTTCTTACTTTTGTTTTGTTTTGATGCATGTGCATATTTTCTTGTGTTTTTGATTTTGTGTGATTTTCTTTTATAATGTTTTGTTTTTCGACTCCAACTTTGATCGATTTGATAAGTTAGTAACGTTCATGGAGCCGGGAGAAACAAACCATGCTAGGTTGCCATTTGGATTGCTTGTATGCTTAAGTGGACCCCACCGAGCTCGACCCAAAACTCACTCGGTTAAGGAAGCCTCTATCTCATCCTCTTTTTACTTGTTTTTTATTAAAATGCAATGAGGGCATTCCATGGTTTAAGTGTGGGGTGGGTAGGTGGTTAGGGTCTGGGTTTTACCAAGCATGATTTGTCTTTATTAACTCGAGCCTTGGCGAAGTGACGCTTACTAATTGTACATTTATATGGTTGAGTCGTTTTTGTGTCTTGTGTGAGTTTATTATATTGTTGAGCAATCACCACATGCTTAGAAGTTTGAATAGTTTACTTGTCGGGCTTTTACATGTATATGCTCTCTTGTGTAAGGAGTTGAATTTTTGTGATTCGTCCAAAACCCGACTATATATATATACTCAACATTTACTCGTGAAAAGATTTCAAAGCTCTAAAAGCTCTTTTGATTTTATCTTCCAAAACCCTGTGCAAACTAGTGAGTAGCCTTGTGTGAATTATCGGTTATGCTTGCTTTTATATGGAAATCGCATTGAGGTGGCTTGATTTTGCTCGTACATGATTGAATTTGGAAATGACCTCGAGGCACACATATCACCTTTATTCCAGCCATATCCAAATATAAAAGCCACTTAAATATCCCAAATGAGCCCCCTTGAGCCTATACCCCGTTTCTTGTTAGGCGAACTCAATTTTAGCTCTTATATCTTCATAAATTGTGAGGTGAAAGTGTATGTTGTTAGTTGACTAGAAATGTGTGGAAAATCAATTTTGGTTTTTGGGTTTTGAGTCTCTTATATATAGGATTAGATTCAAATGAGAACCATGTTCCTATATATGAACCTATGGTCAATTATGAGCCTTAGATCTAATTAAATGGATGGATCAGATTTTTTGTGTATTTTATTATTTAATTAAAAGCATTAGGATTGTATATATAACTGAAAATATTAATAAAGCACTGTGATTGTATAATAAAAGCACTAGTTCGCAGGTTCGCATATAATGATATGGTTCCATTTGAACCCACCCCTATATATATATATATATATATATATATATATATATGAAAACAACAAACAAACTCCAACACAAATCACGAAAAGTGATAAAGCGTGCATTTAAGTGAAAACCTTAATGTTTAAAAAGGATAAGTTTAGTAAAAAGAAGCGAAATCAAAAAGCTTCTAAGTGATGCAAAATAAAAGTCAGAAAAGTGTATGTATGTACGAAAGGGTTTCGAATGAAAGTTTGATAATTTGGGAAGGGTGAAGCGATCATAAGCTTCAAGTTCTAGAAGTTAGGGTTTTGTGTGTTATTGATCACGTTTGATCGTGTGTTAGACACTATATCCATATATTCCATACCTTACCAAAGAGACAACATTACAACCCGAAATAAAGACCTCTTTCGATTCTTGTTTGGTCATGTATAATGGGTGATTTTGAGTTACTAATATGTGAAATATAGACAAGATGTATGTATTGTCTGATTTGAGCGTATACACGTCCCATATATAAAAAAAACACTTGAGTGAATTGAGCGAACACCCTAAAAATTTTATTTGTGAGGAAGTCATCGATTTGGTTTTCAATTGAGAAAGGGTAATACGAGCAATGCTTGGAGATAATGAGTTTATGTTGATACTTTTATCATTTTAATTAGGATAAGCACAAGGACTTTTCTTTTTTGCATAAGGTTCATTGCATGTACATTCTTGATTCTTTTCGTTGTTCGAGAATGAACAAACCAATAAGTGTGGGGTGGTTGTTTTGCATGTAATTGTGGTGTTTTTCTCGTATTCTTGATTAGGATTTAGTGTTTTTATAGTGGTTTTGAGTCGAGTTTCGTAAGGTTATTAGTTGTATATTTGTTTTGAACCTTATGTGTGCGACGTTAGTGAGGTTTGAGTGATTTTTAGGTTTTTTTGTTCAAAATTCTTAATTTCAGTTGCTTAATAGATTAAATCCGTGCCAGGAGGCGCCTAGACTTGAGCCAAGGCATTAAGGCCCAATATCCTCGCCAAGACGTACCTAAATCCGCGCCACGAACTATCTCCAAAATGCCAAAATATTCTGAAATGGTCGCCAAGACTTGCCGAGCCGCACCAAGACTCGCCAACCTGACCTTGGCCGCAAGCTGTCGTGCGTCAAGGCTCTGCGCATCCCCGTACACGATTTCCCGCACGCTGCGGCATCTTCACGCACGCCGCGCCAAACGCTCGCCAGACTGTCGCGCACGCGCGCGCCGCCCGCTCACCAAACCAGCGCCAGACCCTACCGACGCCTGCACGCTATGCCTCGCCACAATGCACGCCGATGCCGACGCCAGCCCCGCGCGCGCCCGCCAACTAGCACCCGCTCGCCAAACTCTGCGCGCAACAGCCCGCCCATCGCCCGCCAACCATCACCAACCCACGCCTGCCTGCGCCCGCATGTCCATGCACGCCAAGCACGCCCAGCCGGGCGCAAAAACCCCACCCACTCGCCAAACCCCACGCCAACGCGCGCGCCATGCCTCGCCAATGTCGTGCCAAGCGTCAAGCCAAGTGCATAGCAAGGCCATTTCGGGTCAACCTTGGTCAAACATGGGAAATCAAAACTTTTAAGGCTTATTTAGCCGATCTGCCCTAAATTAAACATATTATAAATAGTTGTAAGATGAAAATATCTCTCATCTCTCATTCTCCCAACTCATGCATGTTTTTGGAGACTCAATCCTCTCTAGCTTTTAGGTTTTATTTTCAAGCTTTTTCTTGGATTTGTTAGCTCAAGAATAATTCAAGTCATCACTGGATTTAATTTGGATTGTAATTTCATCAAGTTTGTGATTCATTTTCTTAATTCAAGTAAGCTTTTCTCAATTTCTTCCTTGTTCTTTAATTTCATGCTTGTTCTTTAATTTATGCATTTTGTCTTAGTTCTTAGATTTGTTATTAGATTTATGATTTGGTTTATGGAGTTTAGGTTATTGATACACCTTGATCATAGATCGGGTTCTTGATCATTTTTATTTTATTTTGGTTTTTATTTTCATGCATGGTTTAATTTTGATTCCTAGATCTACTCCTCGTTTCTAGTTATTTTTCATAAAAATTTCAACTTTCACGTCAACTTTCATTGCTCTTTCCAATGGTGATTTCGATTTTCATTGATTTGCATTATTATTTCATGAAAAGTTGAACCTTAGGTTTCTTTGATTGTACTTTGTTGTTCTTTGCTTTTTATTACTTATTTTGATTATTGCTCACAATTTCAATATGGCAAACGCATGAGGCATTCAAAATACTTGCTTTACTTTTGTTTTTCTTTTAATTTCACAAGTTAAAAACTTG
This sequence comes from Phtheirospermum japonicum, assembly GCA_014905375.1. Classification (NCBI taxonomy): domain Eukaryota; kingdom Viridiplantae; phylum Streptophyta; class Magnoliopsida; order Lamiales; family Orobanchaceae; genus Phtheirospermum; species Phtheirospermum japonicum. The sequence goes on from BMAC01000492.1 coordinate 47,775, forward strand.
TTGATTCAAACAATCACTTGAATTCCGGTAACACTAAGCCACATGAACCTATGTATTCTCTTACCACACCAAAACCACACTTCACGTGTCAATTGGTCATCGATGGTGTGTTGATTGAAAGTTGTGCTTTATGGGTTACGGGTCACATTTTCATCAAGTCGAGCCGATTTGATCCTTGGGATCGTGTTTGGGCTCGCTTGACAGTACTAAAACCAAGAGAAGTAAAATAACATAAAAACTTAAAAAAATATGAGAAAAAAATACTAARATATTAAAATGACGTTAAAAGTTATGAAAACACAAAACAAGAAAGAGGAAAGGACAAAATACGACAAAATCCCAACAAAATACACAAAATAAGATACAAAAATATAAGAAAAATACACAAATATATACGTATCAGACGCTATAAATAATGTTATTTCAATTGGGGTGAAGATGTGAGGTAGGATAAAAGGTAAAATGGGGGAAGAAAGAGACGTTTATATACGTGGTGGTGAATATRTGCCTTTCATTTATGGGCCCACTAATGTTATTTTATATTTAAGAAAGTAGGGAGTTGACATATGTTTACTTAGACACAAAGGAAAACTGCATTTAATAAGCAACGTTTGGAATATTTTTGACGGCAGCGACTCTTCACATAAATTTATCTCATGCGCGGAGTCTTTTAAAAATTTTGACTTTATATTTTATCTGATTTCCTACCTCAATCRGGTAAAATATGGGGGACTAGCTGATACGACATCAAATATTCAGGTCGGCATGCACGTCGATCGAAWGAGAATTATGTCAGCAAAATCAGGGAAGCTACCTCTTAAAGGTGTTGATGCTCTTATATCAGGTCGGTTAGAGAGTAGGTAGGMATGATACGCATATGATAAGATAAATCATGGTAAATGAGCCCCGGGGGATGGAAAAATGGAAAGATATATGATTTATGGTTATGGTAACTGTTAATGGGCACCGACGGGTTGGAAAAAGGGAAAGGTCTATGTTTCATGATTATGGTAATGATTAATGGGCACCGACAAGCTGGTAAAGAGAAATATTTATGACTTATAGTTATTATGATAACTTAACCAAATTTTGAGTCGGTAGTTTATTATGAAAGTAAAAAGTAAATAGTAGACAAAAAACCTATATTGGGGAATACGTCTATTATGTATAAAATGAGGATTCAGGCCTCAATTTTAAGTTGATTTATTCTTACTTTCATACAAAAAACTCTCGTTTTATCACTTTATACGGATATTGACTTAAGTATTGGAGTACATACACCGCAGCTGTTTGACTTGGATTTTGTTTTGAAGGTCGCTCGTACTCGAGAAAGTAGTTCGAACAGTTCCGACCTCTTTCTTGATAAGTCAATTTTTTTTGTTACATCAAATATTCGAATATGTTGGAAAAAAAAAACTCAAATTTTTGTGTTGAAATGCTTGAGAAGTATTCTACCTATTCAAGCTATAACCTGGAAAGGAGAAAATGTGTTGTGGCCATTTGTGTGCTTTCTGTAGGGAAGCTACTAAGGATTTGAAACATCTTTTCTTCAGGTGTGATAGAGCTCAGCGTGGAAACGGGTGCTTGTGCAGTGGGAAGGGGTTGATAAGGAGGTGGTCTCTTTTTCAGATAGTGGTTTAAACWATGAAGGCAACAAAAAGAAAAGGCTTGGAGGATAGAATCCACTTCTCAGTTTTTTTACTTGGTGGTCATGGAAAACCCGTAATATGTGGATATTTCAGAAGAAGAACGTGCTACCTTCAGAAATTGTTGAGTAGGATCTTAGAGACTGGAATATGAAAAACAGTAAAGGTCGGTTTGTTTTGATTATTCTGACGAGTGTCAAATTGCCCTTGATAGAGAGAAGGATTAAAGAAGATGTGGCCGTTTTGAAAAGCCAAATCATCCTTAGGTATTCAAGCAACCTAGGATCTCTTTTTTTGTGTGTATTGTTTGGAAACAGTTTTRGTATGAAAGTCCATCTATGAAATGGACTTTTGGAAAGTGCAATTTAGAAAAGTGCTTGTGAAAAATATGAAGTGTTTGGTAAAAATAATTTTAAAAGTTCATTGTGCAAAAGTGTAGGAAATGAAACTCAAAGCACGCCCAGCCGGGCGCAAAACCCCACCCACTCGCCAAACCCCACGCCAACGCGCGCGCCATGCCTCGCCAATGTCGTGCCAAGCATCAAGCCAAGTGCATAGCAAGGCCATTTCGGGTCAACCTTGGTCAAACATGGGAAATCCAAGCTTTTAAGGCTTATTTAACCGATCTTCCCTAAATTAAACATATTATAAATAGTTTTAAGATGAAAGTATCTCTCATCTCTCATTCTCCCAACTCATGCATGTTTTTGGAGACTCAATCCTCTCTAGCTTTTAGGTTTTATTTTCAAGCATTTTCTTGGATTTGTTAGCTCGAGAAGAATTCAAGTCATCACTTGGATTTAATTTGGATTGTAATTTCATCAAGTTTGTGATTCATTTTCTTAATTAAAGTAAGCTTTTCTCGATTTCTTCCTTGTTCTTTAATTTCATGCTTGTTCTTCAATTTATGCATTTTGTCTTAGTTCTTAGATTTGTTATTAGATTTATGATTTGGTTTATGGAGTTTAGGTGATTGATACACCTTGATCATAGATCGGATTCTTGATCATTTTTATTTTATTTTGGTTTTTATTTTCATGCATGGTTTAATTTTGATTCCTAGATCTACTCCTCGTTTCTAGTTATATTTCATAAAAATTTCAACTTTCACGTCAACTTTCATTGCTCTTTCAAATGGTGATTTCGATTTTCATTGATTTGCATTATTTATTTCATGATCATGCATGCAAAATTGAACCTTAGGTTTCTTTGACTGTACTTTGTTGTTTCTTTGCTTTTTATTACTTATTTTGATTATTTCTTACAATTTCAATATGGCAAACGCATGAGGCATTCAAAATACTTGCTTTACTTTTGTTTTTCTTTTAATTTCACAAGTTAAAAACTTGTTGATTCATAAAATCACTTGAATTCCGATAATACCAAGCCACATGAACCTATGTACTCTCTTACCATCACCAAAACCACACTTCACGTGTCAATTGGTCATCGATGGTGTGTTGATTGACAGTTGTGCTTTATGGGTACGGGTCACATTTTCGTCAAGTCGAGCCGATTTTGATCCTTGGGATCGTGTTTGGGCTCGCTTGACAGTACTAAAACCAAGAGAAGTAAAATAACATAAAAACTTAAAAAAATATGAGAAAAAAATACTAAAATATTAAAATGACGTTAAAGTTATGAAAACACAAAAAAGAAAGAGGAAAGGACAAAATACGACAAAACCCAACAAAATACACAAAATAAGATACAAAACTATAAGAAATACACAAATATATACGTATCAGACGCTATAAATAATGTTATTTCAATTGGGGTGAAGATGTGAGGTAGGATAAAAGGTAAAATGGGGAAGAAAGAGACGTTTATATACGTGGTGGTGAATATATGCCTTTCATTTATGGGCCCACTAATGTTATTTTATATTTAAGAAAGTAGGGAGTTGACATATGTTTACTTAGACACAAAGGAAAACTGCATTTAATAAGCAACGTTTGGAATATCTTTGACGGCAGTCTCTTCACATAAATTTTATCTCATGCGCGGAGTCTTTTAAAAATTTTGACTTTATATTTTATCTGATTTCCTACCTCAATCGGGTAAAATATGGGGGGACTAGCTGATACGACATCAAATATTCAGGTCGGCATGCACGTCGATCGAAAGAGAATTATGTCAGCAAAATCAGGGAAGCTACCTCTTAAAGGTGTTGATGCTCTTATATCAGGTCGGTTAGAGAGTAGGTAGGCATGATACGCATATGATAAGATAAATCATGGTAAATGAGCCCCGGGGATGGAAAAATGGAAAAAAAAAAGAGATCCTAGTTTGCTTGAATACCTAAGGATGATTTGGCTTTTCAAACGGCCACATCTTCTTTAATCCTTCTCTCTATCAAGGGCAATTTGACACTCGTCAGAATAATCAAAACAAACCGACCTTTACTGTTTTTCATATTCCAGTCTCTAAGAGCCCACTCAACAATTTCTGAAGGTAGCACGTTCTTCTTCTGAAATATCCACATATTACGGGTTTTCCATGACCACCAAGTAAAAAAACTGAGAAGTGGATTCTATCCTCCAAGCCTTTTCTTTTTGTTGCCTTCATAGTTTAAACCCACTATCTGAAAAAGAGACCACTTCCTTATCAACCCCTTCCCACTGCACAAGCACCAGTTTCCACGCTGAGCTCTATCACACCTGAAGAAAAGATGTTTCAAATCCTTAGTAGCTTCCCTACAGAAAGCACACAAATGGCCACAACACATTTTCTCCTTTCCAGGTTATAGCTTGAATAGGTAGAATACTTCTCAAGCATTTCAACACAAAAATTTGAGTTTTTTTTCCCAACATATTCGAATATTTGATGTAACAAAAAAAATTGACTTATCAAGAAAGAGGTCGGAACTGTTCGAACTACTTTCTCGAGTACGAGCGACCTTCAAAACAAAATCCAAGTCAAACAGCTGCGGTGTATGTACTCCAATACTTAAGTCAATATCCGTATAAAGTGATAAAACGAGAGTTTTTTGTATGAAAGTAAA
>BMAC01000492.1:68598-122638 GCA_014905375.1 Phtheirospermum japonicum
ACTTACCACCAGAGCATTCGACTAAAACTCAAGATTGAAGAGCTGTAATTGTAGGTGTGAATTTCTTCGATTTCAAAGGCCAAGTAAATTCAAGGGACAATTAATTTCAATGGATAAGTGAAACGAATGTTTGGAAAATTTTCGAGAAGAAATTTCAAGCGCAGATTTTTGAAGGTCTAATTTTGGGGCTGCGGTATTATGATTTTGTTTGATTATAAGCGACGATTGTGTCTGGAGCCGCGTCTAATGTGTCATTATAGGCGACGGGTTCTATGTTGGAAGCGCGGCCAAAAGAGTCGGTTAGCAGGTTCTCCCAATAAGCGCAGCTCGAAATACAGAATTTGAGGCGCTCTATAAGTGGCGGTTACTTAAAGAACCGCCGCCAGGTGAGTTTTGGTGACGCTTCCCCCTTGGACCGCTGCCCGGTTGGTTTTTTTTAAGTGTCGGTTTCAAAAGCAACCGCGGCTTTTAATATTATTGGTGGCGGTTGCAATTCAATAACCGCCACCCGGACTCGATTTTTTTTTTTTTTTCATAAGCGACGGTTTTTGTCAAACAAGCGCTACCTTTGCACCTTTTGCAGCGATTTCTCGTTGAACCGTCACTTATGCGTTGCCTCTAATCGACTTTTTTCCACTAGTGTAATTAAGGAACATGTAAATTTGACTAATACACCCTTAATTAATTAATACTATTACTAATTAAAATCTCTTACCTCTTTACTAATAATAATTTTATTACCATAAATTTATTTGGTTTCTATAAATGAGTAGGGATAAAATTGGAAGAAATGGGTAAAAAAATTTAAAATAATAATTAATTTGAAATAAATTTTAACTTCTAAAATGATATTTAATATGAATCGGGAGGAATATTAATTAATGGCCTAAATAAAATAAAATAAATTAAAGTAATTAAATGGTACATACAAATTTGGTCTCCGTACCAAATGTGAATTTTCCAAAAACAATTTTCCCTTATTAATAACCTTTTCTAGATTTTGACTTTACCCGGTCACAGTACCCACCAACGAACTCCATGCACTGAAGTCCGAACAGGTAGCAGTTTAATGAGTCAAAACCGTACGTCAAACTGAGAGAATATATTTATTTATATACTAAGTTTTATACTCTACGTTTCAATAATATATATAAAAAAATCGAGATTTTCCATCTCCCACACGGCGAGATTTGTCAACCTTGACTTCCTCGTTCACGAAATTACTAGTAAATAAATTCAATTATATTCTTCACCATTGACTTTTGCAGAGCCAAAAATCTGTTACTCCCAGTTAAAAATAAAATGAAATAATTCTGTACGTGTCTCTAACTCCAAGGTCTTTCATCGTTGTCTATTGCAATGCCCGGTAACAGCAAACACAAATACCCTTACAAGGCCCTTTCATTTCTTTTTTTCATTTGCTCAAAATTTGGAAAAAATAAAATAAAATTTGTTTCTTGATTTTGTCTGTGTAGTTTATTTCTGAGTTTTGTTATGCCTACTCTTTGGAAAGCTCTTTCTTCTTCTTCTTCTTCTTCTTCTCCATTAAAGGGCAAAAGCAAGAGCTCGAACGATATTTACAAGAACACGGCAAATCAGCAGGAGCAGAAGAGAAAGCTGACACGAGCGAGGAAGTTAAGGCACGCGACCGATGATGAATTAGGCCTGAAATCCACTGCCGTGGATGCTGGGCCGCAGTCTTTGCCCGTCTCTCCTGTTTCGAGCTCGAGTTACGGGTCGGGGGCCAGAACCCCCGGCCCCGCTTGCGGCGGGCACTGGTCCAAGTCGGCGGTGCCTCAGCCGCTGCCCCGCCCCGAGATGAATTATCAGCAAACTCTGAGTGATTGTTCCCATGGACCAGCCTCCTCAGCTACAAGGTTTCTAATTCCCTCCCTCTTTTATGTTGCTATTTCAGAGTTAAATTTCTTCAAGTATTATCAGCATGAGTTCTCGTTTTGATCCTGTATATAGGGTCTCAGAACAAACATACCCGTAAGGTGTTTGTTGAATTGCTACTTGATTCAACCCAACAGTCATAACTAATCACAACTGTGTTGTCTGGGGTCTTCGATTCTGCAGAAACCATTCCCATCAAGTCCTCGGAAAGACCACTGATGACATCATCAACAAATCGAACCCATACCCAACTTACCGCCGCAGAGGGTTCCCCCAAGAACTAAACCTCGACGACGACTTTCATCTCCATTTCCCCACACGAAGCGCTCCCAACAGTGGTTTTTCAAGTCCCGTCCTTAGCCCCCAAAGATACAGCACCGTTGATCTTTTTCATCCTTCGCCGAATTTGGAATTCTCAAATTCGGACAGAATATCTAAATCTTACCAAATATCGCCACTGCATAGCCCGACTAAACACGGGACCTCGAGGGGTGTTTCCGTACATTCGCATAACAAGTCTCTCCCGGGTGACACTAATAGTGCCAACGTTCACCCTTTGCCACGTCCACCAGTTGTTTCTAGACCGTCGCCTACTATTCGGCACAGCTTTGATATATCGGATGTTTCGTCGTCGGTTAAGGGTCAGTGGCAGAGGGGACGTCCGATAGGACGGGGTACTTATGGAAGTGTTTATTTCGCAACTCATCGGTATGTAACTAACGGTGATCAACCACCTGTGTTCATTTTATTTAAGGGAAAACTTCAAAATTGTAATACTTAAATTGTACTGTATTTTCACTTTTGGCACCATAAATTGACGTATTTTTGATAGAACATAAAAATTAAAAGATGTGGTGCCAATAATGAAAACATGGTATATTTTAGGTACTGTAATCGGGATTATTTTGATTTAAAGGCCTTACGTCTAGATTTTTCTTCTGATAGTGAAACTGGAGCGACGTGTGCGGTTAAAGAAGTCGAGATGATACCTGACGATCCTAAATGTGGAGAATGTGTAAAGCAGTTAGAACAGGTAAAGTACGAGGTCCTTATATTTATAATTATAAATGACGTACACTCTTTACAACACTAAATATGTTCATCACCAACAGTGCATTACTCTTTTGTTGTTGTTGTTGTTGTTGTTGTTGTTATTAGTAGTAGTAGTAGTACTGCTACTGCTACTAATATATATATATATGTATAGTCAAATTCATGTGATGTTTTCTTGTTTTGCCATTTAGGAGATCAAACTCCTGAGAGAGTTAAAACATCGAAACATTGTACAGTACTATGGGTGCGAAACTGTAAGCAAATCATTTATTTCTTGCCGTTGTTTGTTAGCAAATGTTATTTTATTTTTTTGATAATTATTATTGACAAGGAGCATATTAATTGTCCTGCTATCAATATATTACAAAATAAGTTGGGTGTCCTGAACAATATTATCGTGTGCAGATCGAAGATCGTTTTTGCATATATTTGGAGTATGTTCATCCAGGATCGGTTAATAAGTATGTCCGTGAACACTGTGGAGCTATGACAGAGAGTATTGTTCGCAATTTCACCCGTCATATTCTCTCAGGGTTGGCTTACTTACATAGCACAAATACAATACACAGGTTTAAAGCCCTACCTGACTTATAATTCTCATTTATTATCTCTGAGGCTAATCGATTTTAGATTGTAGGAAATGTTATTATTATTATTATTATTATTATTATTATTATTATTATTGATAGGAAAATGAGAACATATCAGCTAGCTTATATTCAGTTGGAAAAAATGTTGATTGGTTGAGTAGCATATACAGTTGACATGGTTAATGATTATTTGGTTCTTAATTCGTTTTATGAAATTTCAGCTGAGAGACTTAGTTTTGGTGGGTTCATTTTATGATAGGGACATCAAAGGGGCCAATTTACTTGTCGACGCATCTGGTGTTGTCAAGCTAGCCGATTTTGGATTAGCAAAACATGTATGTTTATGTTATTTTATTTTAATTTTTGTGCGTACAATCTTGTTTAAATTTCTTTGTGCTGTTTTAATGCTCGAAATCAACTTTGCTAACCCATTTCCACATTTCTTGCATTCTTCCAGCTTAACGGACATGATATTGATCTCTCTTTGAAGGGGACACCTCACTGGATGGCGCCAGAGGTATCTCAATTCTATCTGTATAGTGTAAACGAATTTAGTAGGGCAAACATAGTGTTTGAATATTTTCAGCTTTGAAAAATTGTGTCCTAAGTTAGAAGTTTGAACAATCTCTAGTCGAGCCAAACACGGATTGAGTGCGAGTAACTTGATATTTTACTAATATTTTTACATCATTTCGAATGAAGAAAATGATCAAGTAGTTTGGTTCCATTTTCAGACCTATTTGATATTTTTTTTCTTTTTCCCCCAGTTACTGCAGGCTGTGATGCGAAAAGATGCTAACCCCGACCTGGCCTACGGTGTTGACATATGGAGCGTTGGTTGTACGGTCATTGAGATGCTGACGGGAAAACCACCTTGGAGTGAGTTTACTTCGGTAAGTGTTTACGTCAACTGTGCTCTATTAATGTATATAGAATCGACCTGCCTTTTTTTTCCCCTTCCCAATATCCGTTTCTGTTTCCCATTTCACTCTATTTTATCATATACACTTGCGAAAAACAATTACATTTTTTTATGAACATATATCAAGTTCCAGGAAAAAGGTAGATAATCAGATAAACATACAATTTTCTCTTTTATTATTCTAAGCATTTCAATTACCTCTTAAAACTCATGCCCATGAGTGCGTAACTCATGATAGGTGCAAGCAATGTTCAATGTATTGAACAGATCGCCGCCTATACCAGAAACATTGTCTGCTGAAGGGAAGGATTTTCTTCAACAGTGCTTTCAGAGACGACCCGAGGATCGACCCTCGGCCGTCAAGCTGCTCGAGCACCCTTTCGTTCGAAGCTCGCGAGATCAGATTGTTGCTGCTGGTTTTGTGCAAGAATTTTCCGGGATGAAACTACATGTGAGTTTCCAAACAGTAATTTCCTACAAGTTTAAGTCTAATTATTAAATAACACACTTATCTTTTATAATTCTTGTGAGACCCACCACCACCGAGGGTACTCTTTTGCAAGGCATAAGCAAATGTCAGTATTGTAACTAACCCTTCCTATAATTTGACTCGATTTAAAATTATTTACAAGCAAGAAAATTTGCCTTTTTTCAGGATGTAGAGGGTACAAGTGACTGGACACGACGGAACAAGGACGTGATGCCATTTTCATCGGTCAACAGGATCCAACAAGGAAAATCGCCACTACTCAATGGGTGAGTTTTTCTCCAGTGTTTCAATGCACCAGATAATGCCACCACAATATCATCATCTCGTTACTTATACACGTGACATATATATCGTATGAACTTAAACAACAGCTGAAAAGAAACAGGATATCCCCCCTTGTGTGTTTTTCTGTCCTCTTCTACAATGCCTAGCACAAAAGTTTATTTACTAATACAAATTCACTTGTTTTTCGACACCAGTAAAATGAGTCGACAATCTTGCCCAGAATCCTCAGACTCGGGCCCAGCGTCCCATAATTCTCCGCGTTCTACACTTGAAGTCCTCCCACGTGTGTCTTCACCAGAGGTCAACCGCTGTTCAAACAGTAGTAGCCCTTCGAATGTGGAGAATCATTTGTTGTTAAGAGCTGTGAACAACAATGTATACAGCTTCTCATGCAAGGGAAATCTCACTCTACTGATGCCGAAAATGGCCGAAAGTAAAAAACAGAGTTGCAATGTACAACAAGAAATAAATTAATTAGCAATGAAGTTTGAAATATATATTCCCTAGGTTTAGGAAATGACTACGGTCCCTTGACAACACCATGCCCCCACACACCGCATTTGCATCCGTTAATATTTTAATATTCATAGCCTTCAATTGATCCAAAGTTTCTGATTAGATGAAGAATGGTGCATTCATGGCACCGTAGAACTTCCCATGGGTTTATTACATTTATATTTTGGTGGTGCTGTTATTGTAAGTTTGTAAGGCAACGGCATTATGCATTATTTGTTTGCTGTCGAGCAACTTGGGATGTTTCTGTATTGTATGTAAAGAAAGGCCATGGGATAGAGACATTCTTTGTAGTGTAAATTAGTTGCAGATTGTACATATAAAAAAAGTTGGGTTTTTTTTTTTGGACGAATATCAATTGTACTTGTATGTGGACGGGTACTCCTAAATGAATGACATGTATTAGGGTTTATTAAATAAATAATATAAATATAATTATAAATTGACAAATAAAACATCAAAAAAAAAATTAAAATTTTGTACCGGGACGCTAATGTCAAACGCGTCCCGGCCATTAAATTAAATAAAAAAAATCAAAAACCGGGACGCTAGTGACAAACGCGTCCCGGATCTTTTTTTTTTTTTTTTTTTAAATTCGGATCCGTTTTTTTAAAAAAAGAGTTCACAAAAAATTGCGCAATTTTTTTGGCGAAACTTCAAATGTCCATAACTTTGCGCACAGACGTCCGTTTTGGACGAAATATTTTTTTTTTACTCCATGTATCTCGAGGAGATCTACACGTTACAAACCGCCAAAGATTGTTTGCCCAAGCACTTCTCCTAAAAATGCCATTTTCATATGTTAATTTGATTTTGAGGTGAAATCAACCTTGTATTGAAATTTTCAAACTTCTATATTCCAATGAATATTTCGGGGCTTGTGTCAAACGCATTTTGGGTGTTTTTTTTAAAAGAAAAACTTTATCTCCTTCAAAAACCCTAAGGCGGAGTTGGGTATTGAAATCACAACCTTTAGATTGCTAACATTGTAGAGTAACCACTGGGCTGTGCATCCGAACTTTTTCAGTAGAGGATAAACATTACTTAAGTAGGTTTTGGCTGCGTGAAATGTGATTTTACAGAATTGCCCCTGATTGTCATGAAATTAAGGTTGAGAGCAATGTTGTCCATGTGCGATATTGCGGAGATTGAATCTCATTCGGTAGAATATAGAACTTTGAAATTTTCAAAAAATAAAATAAAATCGTCCAAACGGACGTCTGTGCGCAAAGTTATGGCCATTCGAAGTTTCGCCAGAAAACTGCGCAATTTCCTGTGGACTTTTTTTTTCCAAAACGGCCCGAATTTTTTTTTTTTCCAAAATGGCCGCAAAATCTTATATTTTTTAAAAAGGCCCGAGACGCGTTTTTCAGTAGCGTCACGGTTTTTGATTTTTTTAATTTAATGGTCGGGACGCATTTGACATTAGCGTCCGGGCACAATTTTTTTTTTTAAAATATTTTATTTTGTCAATTTATAATTATATTTATATTATTTATTTAATAAACCCCATGTATTAAATAGAAATAATATTTTTTTAAAATACTAATATCAATTTGCAAATGTCTCATTTGACCTTCGAAGGTACTGACCTTGAATATGCAGTCAGCGACCTGATCAGCATTCACAAAGCTCCTAGCGACCTGATTGATCCTTCCTGCAAAAAAAAACCCAAACCAGGCGGTGGACTGTCTCGACGTAGGCCCTCTGATACTTAAGTCAGAAAGTGTTATATAGAGATGCGAGAGCTAAAACGTAGGATGAGAATCAACTTAGAGAGAAAAGAGTGAGGCCTGAGTCCTCTTTATATAGATGAGAGATGTGTTCTCATCTCCTATTTGAACTATAATTTCATAAATAGCGACCGAATTAAAATTTGGATTCCTCCTGTATGTTCCATATAGGTGAGAACTCTCGCTAAATTACTGTAATAGCCATAGGCCTATAACCATGTCTATAAGTGTAATTCGTCGGGACCCTATAAAATAACTCATAGCAGCTCAATAGGGCCCAAAACCATGAGATACAGCCCGAGGCACTGAGCTACTACTCAATGCGGATCTGTCGTAATATCGCTTAAATCATAAGAGCTCGCCACCTCACACAGGAGCTCACCACTCTTATATAAGATGTCGCCACTCCCCAAAACAGCTCGCTCATCTTCCAAATGGGATTGCACCTTCTAGAAAGTGAGGTCGTTTACTAAATTTGTATAATTACTTGGATGTCACCGACGTGAATATTTGATGTTGTATCAGCTAGTCAAATAATCTTGAGGTAGGAAATTAAGTAGAATGTAATCTTGAGTTAACCACAGAAGTCAAATAATCATGCTCCTTGAAAAGCGCGAAACTATCAACCATCACTTCTCATTTAAGAACACTAAATGCGTTTCTGCAAGATGTCGAACACGCATCACCAGCTCCTACCTCGTAATATATTTAATCCTGTGGGCCAATAAAATCCTACCAATCTTCCCGCGTATCGAAAAACTCCTCTGTCCCTTCAACTTTTTGCGCCGCTCCCTATACACGACACCTTTTCACCTTCAACATCCATATTTACAACAAAGCAAACACAAACTTACGCAATTTTTATCTGCAAAAAATACCTTCAGATTTATGCGAAAATCAAGCACGATCAACTGCACCAAATTCATCAATCATCATGATAAGTAAGTCCGCCTAATTCATCGTTCCAATATTAATTATCCATTTTTTTCTATAAATTGCTGCTTGCTGAGTATAATTCTCTCCTTTTCTTTTGGTATGGCAAATGTAGCTTCACCTGCCTCCGATTCTCAAAACCCTAACTGATCCCCTCCTCAAGACGTGCCCTCCGAAATGGAATCTGTAGAGATTCTGCTCAAACGTTGGAGGAAAAAAAGAAATACAACCTCATCTTGACCCGGTTTGGCTGATGAACCAGAGGAAATATCACCTAGCCACTAGAGGCTCAAACCAGAGCCCTGACTGACAACATCCCAGAAGGCATCCCTATAGCACAACCAGAAATGCACTCATCTTCTCAACCCGATTCTTTTTGTTAATAACCTTGTAACCGTAGTACCACCATCGGCTCACACCGACCTACCTTCCCTCCCGTGAGCTACCGGAATATCCGCGAAAAACCCCTGGGTACTCCCTAATTGGAATAATCTTGAGGAGTTCATAAAGTTCCTCAACCTTCCTTAGACTGCCAAACAAATCTTCCCCAATGTCAGGCAAACTGACCTGAGCCATCCTCCTCCAAACCACATCACTCATTTTTATGAACACACAAGAGCGGGCTTCAGATTCCCCTCGCACCTTTTATGATTGATATCTCTATAAAAAATACATGGTCGCCCTCTTACAAATGACCCCGAATTCTATTAGGTTTATCTCCGGGTATATAATTCTTTGTAAATATTACAATGTAGATCCCGATGTGGGTTTTTTCCATTTTTGCTTTCAAATAAAATATCAGAAAGGCTCTATCTACCTTTCTTCGCGCCATAAGATGCGCTTTTTGGTGAATCCATAGTCGAAGGTCCATGAATGACGAGCTAAGTTATTTTGTTATCCTTTCTTCTGGATCATGGTCATTCCTTACTGAATGGAAGCAGACAACTCCCACCTAAGAAACTCAAATAAAAACCAACCGGCTCTTTTCCAAAAATACTTTGATTTGCTCGATAAATGGAGTAAATGTCCTTACAATGTAGTGAGACTCACAGAGTGGGACAGGGTCTATTCCTTTGTAGGGCTTAGCCAGTGACTTCTGTAGTTAACAAGATTTGAATTCGGTAGGTTTTATCATATCTAAATCCTTTTAAATGCGACCTTGTATCAAAACATACAATAACCCATCTTTTATTGCAAAGAGGATCATTTCTAGCTACAAGTCTTCGAGCTCAGAGGGAGGAGTCATGATTCAACCAGACTCCAGCCCAACAATAACGTCGGCAGTCTCAACTCCCGTCATAGATGTAGACAAAGAGGTAGAGCTCGCCTTAGCTACAAGAGATGAGCCAGAGGGGCCAATTGACTCTGAAGATCGGGCGCCATTGCGAACTATGTTGGAAAAAGCAAAAGGGAAGAGAGTAGCTCGTGAGACAACTCCCACAGAACGTACGCCTCCATCCCCTAAATGTCACCGCACTCAGAAGGCATCTACTTCAAGTCCCCCGAATTGGGAGAAAGGACTCGCAGAATGCCATGACGTCGTCCAGGTTAAATCCCTCCTCCAAAAGCAAATGTGGACCAGGTAATTTATTTATTCTTGATCTTATCATATATACGATGCCATGTTATTAATTTCACATCTGACCCTACTCATTATATATATTTTACAGATTCAACCTTGAATGGATTCTCTGTCAATCCATTTATTATCAGCGACCCCCGAGGAAGAGTTGAAGAAAACATGTGGCAAGCTGATGGCTTAGACAGAAATGCAAACTCATCAGCTTTCCTTAACACAAGGAGAGCTGGATGAAACTCGTCGTCAGATGGTGACTAGAGAAGCAGAGCTAAACGTCGCCAAAAGTCAGCTAGAAACCTTGAGGGATGAAACCACTAGGCTGGTGGGTCATTTGGTGGAATTGGAAGATCTGGTGCAGGAGAAGGAGAGGCAACTGCAAGGAGTAGGTCACATAGCTTGTCAGCAAGGGATTGTTGAAGGGAAAGCCGAAGGCCGAGCTGAGGGAAAATCCAAAGGGTTGGCTGAAGGAAGAGCTGAGGGTGTAGCCGAGGGTCGTCACAGATTCCTGAGAAGTGAAGTAGGCAAAAAATTCGTGGAAGCCTATAGAATTGAACTAATGAGGACATACCGGCACACAACACATTTCATGGGGAAGGTAGGGAGAGGATCCTAAGAGTGGTAAGACTATACTTTAGAACGAATCAAGGACCAACTCACCACAGCCAATATCAAGTTTGAGCCAGATGTGAAGGCCTTAGATGCCGCGCTCCATGCCTTCTCCTTTCGGTGAGGAGATGAAAATCAACCCATATATGGAGATTGGTGGACCACCTACAAGGGCGAGGAAATCCGGAAGTCTGGGATCGCTACTGAGCTTGATGTTCCCTTAGACGAGTTGATTTCTCACTGCTCCCCCTCCTGACCTTTTAGGCTATTTTTGTAATAAGATTCTGACTACCCCAGCTTTACAACTGTCATGTATGGATTTTTCACCTGTTATGACTTAGTACTGCAAAAAGTTTTCCCTGTTTATGAATCTTGTTGTGCGCAACCTATCCCATGATAACCTGAAACCTGCCATAAGATGGTTATAAGAAAACACTCCAGGATCATAAGTATAACCACCCTTGATACCCTTGATCACAAACAATCGTGAATCTGAGAATAATTAGGTCGCTAAAACATAATGAAACTAAACTAGAGGTAATTAAGATTCTACTTAGTTCCCCAAGTTAATGTAACCGAGCAAGACAACTAGGCCACCCGTCAATCAGAACGTTAAGTTCTCCAAATACCTGCATGGTGTAAAAAACTAATCAGCTAGAATTGAACGCATAGACCTCGCAAAGAGCATGTAAATCAAATAGACTCCCAATTGAAGAAAAACATGTAAGTCAAACATGCCTCCCCTCCCCATCATCCTAGAACATGTAAGTCAAACATATTACAGGACATGCAAAAACATGTAAATCAAACATGTTCTTGCAAAAAACCAAACAAATAAATAGTATATAAATTAAACATATTCAAAAAGCTGAAGGAGAACATGTAAATCAAACATTCCCCCTCCAAAACTTCCTAGAATATGTAAGTCAAACATATTCAAGGATATGCAAAAACATGTAAATCAAACATGTTCTCACACGAAGCATCCATTGCCATCCCAAAAAATCCACTATCGGTCTAATAAAAGCATCGAGTCATGCCCAAATCCATAAAAACCATAAAACTCATGGAGTGTCATAATGATAATGTTTTATTCATCGCTGGTCTAAGTAAGCGTCAGCCCATAATTTGTAAAAGTGTGAAGAAAGTACGATTTCATCACCGAACTATAAAAGCGTCAGCCCATGATAGAAATAAAGATAGAAGTGAAAAAGTACAAGCCCATCGTCCAGAAATTTAGGCGTAATACTTCTTCAAGTGGCAGATGTTCCAACTTCTTGGTAAGGCTTTCCCCTTTGCGTCAGCTAGCACATATGCTCCTCCTTGTAACACTTTGATGACCTTGAATGGTCCTATCCAATTTAGATCCAGCTTTTTGGTAATATAAATTGCATCAGCTCGCTTCCAGACAAGATCGCCGACCTGAAAGTACCTTCGTTTTACCCATTTGTTAAAGGTTGTCTGAATTCTCTATTAATATCTCTCCACGCGTGCTGCAGCCTTGTCACATATTTCATTGATTGTTTTGAGAGCTTCCCTAGCTAGTCGCTCATTTTGTTCCTCATTAATGTCGATAGCCGATGTGATTCTCTAACTATTTCCATCGGGATTACAACTTCCATACCGTAGACCAGGCTAAAAGGTGACTCGCCCGTAGTAGTTCGTGGGGTTATTCGATAAGCCTATAGGACGGAAGAGAGCTCCTCAAGCCAAAGTCCCCCTGCTTTTTCCAGCCATAACTTGATTCCTTGCACAATAATACAATTAGTGACCTCAACTTGTCCATTATCTTGGGGATGTGCCACAGAGGCAAATCGTTGTCTCATCCCCATCGTCTTGCACCAATCTTGGATCATGTGCCATTGAAATGTGTTCCATTGTCCGAAACTAGCACCCGTGAAATGTCGTACCTACAAAAAATAATGTTAAAGATAAAATCAATGATTTTCAGATCCCCAATGCCCGTCACAGCCTCAACCTCTACCCACTTTGTAAAGTAGTCCACTGCGACCACCAAGTGGCGTTTCTTGCAAGGCGTCCTCGAAAAAGGCCCCCCAATATTGATTATACAATGTGCAAATGGGTAGGGCGAGCTCTTTACCATCATATCCTCTGCTGGCACGTGAATGATAGGTGCGTGCATCTGACATTTTCTGCAAGTCATAACGAGCTCGCCTGCCATAATCTTCATTCTTGTCCAGAAAAACCCAGCTCGCAAAGCTATTCCAACCAGTGCTCTACTTTTTGTGTGGTCACCATTGTATCCCTCGTGTATCTCCTGTAGTACCTCCAATCCCTCTTCTTTTTACAAACACTTCAAGTACGGGCCAAAGTGCGACCTCCTGTATAAGTCCCCATTCATCAAGCAAAATCGCGCCGCCGTTCTGGATTCTTTAGTAGATAATTGTGTATCTCCAACAACCACTTCATCGAGAATCTCCCGAATCAGTGTTCACCAGTCTTCCCTTTCGTCTATCTCCATAATCTCCTTACCCCTTTCGACACTGCTATGCGCCAACTCCATCAACGTGAATTTCCTTGTATCACAAGTGCCCAAGGTCCCAACCATCTTGGCGAGCTAATCCGCTTTAGTGTTGTCAGCCCGTGGTAGATGTTCCAGTTTAAACTCCTCGAATGAAGTCGTTGCCTCCTTAAGCTTCTTTAAGTATTCCTGCATGCGTTCTTCTCTTGCTTCAAAAGACCCATCATACTGGCGAGCTACCAGTTGTGAGTCCGTATACGCCTTAACTCATCTTGCCCCCAGATCATCAGCCATTTTTATGCCCTGTAGTAATGCCTCATATTTTGTCTCTTTGTTAGAAGCCTTAAATCCCAACTTGATCACGAAGTCAAGATTCTCCTTTTCTGGACTAGTCAAAACAATCCCCAATCTAGCTCCAGCTATCATAGTTGACCCATCAGTATGCAAAAACCACGCCTTATGATCAGCTTCATTTTCTGATGAATGCACCATCTCTTGTAAAAAATTTGCTAGCACCTGAGCCTTAATCGCCGTCCTCGGTTCGTAAACCACGTCGTATTCACTGATCTCAACTGCCAATTTCACCAATCGACTAGACACATTGAGGTTAGTCAAAATCTACTTAAAAGCTAAGTTGGTGCGTACCTTAACTTTATGACCCAAAATAAGGTCGGAGCTTCCTCACTGTATAGATCAACATAAATCCACCTTTCTCCATTTCCGAATAGTGTAACTCATCTCCCCTCAACATCCTGTTGATATAATAGATGGGTTTCTGCATCTTCTCTTATAAGTACTGAGCTTACTGCGACCTCACCAACTGATATGTATATAATCAGATCTTCGCCTGACATTTGTTTAGTTAGCAATGAGATTTCAGCCAGGTAATCTTTTAGCTTATCGAAAGCTTCTGCTGCTTCTTTCTTCCATTCGAGTTTGGATCCCTTCTTTAGTGTCCTGAAGAAAGGAAAACCCCTTTCCGTCGAATTGGAGATAAAGCGACTAAGCCCTGCAATTTGACCAGTTAATACCTGCACGTCCCATACTGTTCGGGGATGAGGCATCTCCATAACAGCTTGTACTTTCTCCGGATTTACCTCGATGCCTCGCTCCATCACCATGTACCCCTGGAATTACCTGATCGTGTTGGAATTTTATAAATAACAAACATAAAATTCACATAAAATATCCTAAAACATGAGGAATAATTTCTAGGATATAAACATCACGCTATAATCATCAAAGAGATATGGATTAATGGAATACCTGGATCCGTAGTCGTAATCGTATGCAAAAATAAACTCCCGTGACACGAGACGGGACTCCTAATCCAAAAGAAATCAAGAACACAAACACACATGGATTCAAGTTGGTTTTATGATCTTCCTCACCTAAAGCAAGAACACAAACACCATAACCATGTATTATATAGTTATCAATTAGGGTATCCCATAATCTCCTAAATTGATTCTATCAAGTATCTACTCATTAAGTCTATATCAAATTACAGTATACATAGGACTCTTACGTTATTTAGATCACTTAATCGAGTCAAACAATAATAATAATATAATGGCAAATATAATTGTAATTAAATATGTTGCCCACTTTAATTGGAAATTAATAAATTTCCAACAGTCTCCCACTTGGGCTGCATATTGTTCCTCGAATAATTATATTACTTTATGTGTACACCTTACGCCATTTATTAAATAATTACTATCTGACAATCTAGTCCATCTCATATAATAGCAATGAGACAATCACGCTTTTCATCACACTAAATATCGTGAATCAACCATGATAATCACCATACTAATATACTTAATAACACAGATCAAATATGGTGAGTAGCATGGAAATACATGTAATGTGATCTTTATCATGCATATTTCCAACTAGTCCAACTTTAGTGAGATCAACCCATAAGTAATGTAAAACATTACGAACAAATATAATAAGTTCAAAATACCATAAACTTTATTCTGCAGAAAACCGAAGGTAATTCAAAGTTTAAGAAAAGTACATAGAACACCAACTCCCATTGAACTAAGGTAATCTCAATAGTAACACCCAATAAGAGCAATGCTCATTAAATACCATATGTGTTAATACCTTAATGAGTGAACTTGCTAGCATAAATTCGTCCTTATGTGTTCAATGAAAAATTTGAACTCTTTCCTTTATCAACAAAAAAAACTTGTTGTCTCGCCAAAATATGGCAAGCCAGATTTTGCAATCATATCCATAATAAGATGTCTCAAAACGTAGATAGAATTTGTAAGGAACTACAAATGTCTACACGACACCTTTTCCAAAATAGCTATTTCAATTAGCACTTAGATATAACCAAATGGACTTTTAATGGCATCCAATAAAGTCAAAATCGAAAAATACCAAATGATCTCCAAAAATATTTGATTTTCGATCATAGATCATAAAATCATTTTTGTTCTCTAGTAACACTTTAGAAACCCTTTCGGATTTTCCAAAATAAACCATATCAATGGTTAATTATTTGCCAGAGATTATGTAAAGATATATCAAAAAGCTTACATACTTAACCATACACAAGACTTTCAAACATTATTAGTCTTTTGCATATATCAACTTTATACTCATTCTTAGGGCAATAAATGAGTTAAACTTAATTTTCTTTAGTAATGGAATGCTCCCACTGAACTTACGGTGTCTACAATTATCAACTTTATTTATCCCAACACCAAACGATATAATAACTTAATGATAATTATAATACGATAAATAAGGAGCCAGCTCGTTTTAATGCCACAATTATTCTAAAGATTTTTCCAATAACCAAAGAGAAAAATATCTTTATAATCAATGTCTTTATTTAGATGAAAAATCTTTAATAGACATACCAAATATCTCTCAATGTTGTCATTGAAATCTTTTCGGTCTTAAATTCATTTATGACCAATTAGACTCAAACTTATTGACAACTAGACGAGATTCCAAAATATCATTGTCATCCCGAGATTTCATCGAATGCATCTAATAGCTGATTTTGAGATTGTTGAGTTTGACTTTAGACGATGAATCTTTAAATATTACTTTGGTGATCCAAAAATTGCATATTAAACAATGTTACGAAGGAATCATTGTCAAATACAGTTATAGTAGGATATCATCATAATACTTACCAAAGATAAAGTCAATCACTTTTTCTCCCACTCAAGATCAACTCTCGCAAATAAACTTTATATCCTATTACAAAAGATCTTATAAGGTTCTTAACAAAAGCAATAACTTACATTCTTATATCCCAGTTCTGTTGGAGACCCGAAAGTCTTAGTTGGATAACCCCAAATATACAAATTTCTAAGAATAGAGTTTTACATACCCAAGATCCATATGGGGATTTAGTTTGCTACCACTTAGTTTAGAACTCTAATAGCAATAAATATTGCATTATCAGTTGCTTCTCCAAAATTTACAGTAAAGAAAATAGACGAAGCATATTTCTTACCATATCCTTAAAGAGTATATGTTTTGTACATGTAAACCAATATACAAAGTTTCATAATATGAGGTGTTATTGTCAGTGATAAAGAACCTATAATATATGAATATTGAAAGTGATAAAATTAATTATCTATTTACAGAGTAGAAATAGAAGTGAATTACCGTATTCTCTTACAAATTCAAATAACCTTTATCAATGACAGCTTAATCCCGTATAGCCTCAATTACATTTGTTTTGTCAACGTCACTTGACCATTGACTCCACAATTAGAAACATTTACACTGTAATACATTATGAGTAATCACTCTCCAACTACTTAAATGTACAAAATACATTTAAATAATTAAGATTATAATGAGAAGCGTACTTAGAACATTCCCACTATCATGCAAAAAAAAAAAAATTGAATTCCTTATATTATTACTTTTGCATTCCAAATGTGGTGTCTTAAAACATTATTATGAGGGATAAATGCAAATTGAGTACTTATGTATTTTCTAATTCAAATAAATAATATCATCGAGAGAATAGATATTTCTTAATGTACTCCTTGATGTTCCATATTTCCTTAGTGAAACAATAATCAGGAAATTAATAGTTTCAATAAATATTTAGAAGGAACAA
Source organism: Phtheirospermum japonicum (assembly GCA_014905375.1). NCBI lineage: Eukaryota > Viridiplantae > Streptophyta > Magnoliopsida > Lamiales > Orobanchaceae > Phtheirospermum > Phtheirospermum japonicum. The sequence goes on from BMAC01000492.1 coordinate 85,792, forward strand.
TTTGTATTATTGACCTCATAACTAATGCCCTAAATATTACTCGTAAATAGTGCCTTAAGAACATAAAATTCAGCATTGGCAAATAACTTAAAATAAACAGAAAATCAATTTAGAGAACAAAACCAAAATGCTTACAATTAATATTTATGTTGTAATATAAATGAGTTATGGGAAAATGAACCAATGGGGACACGTTACAAGGAACCTTGTATAACATTAATCTCGTCGAAGGACAGAAAATTAACTGCAGCGTTATCCTTGTTGCAATGATCAAACATCGATAATAAGAAAGATGTAATTATCACGTGTTTATCTTCACATGAAAAGAAGAAAGATGTAATTATCACGTGTTTATCTTCACAAGTGCTTTGTTATTTGGCCAGGCTATATCAGACCGAAGGGTCGATCATAACTCGCATAAATAACTCCACACCATCATCTATGTAAAATCAATAAAGTTTATCTCCACAACAGAGGTTGCGAAGGCTACGTGCTATTTTGATTAACTAAAATGAAAATTACTAGACCAATTGAGTAAGAATAGATAATTATTACTTAACTGAACAACGTTAAACGCCGTCCCCTGTAAAATACATATGGATTGAATCCAACTTTATTGATTTAAAACTTAAATAACCATAATGTTCTTGAAGTAAATTTCAAACAAGCTCAAATCCAAAAAATTAACTTAATTTGAATTTAGGACTCAATAATAAAGTAGGCCGAAAACCCATTCCACTATGTAGAATAAATCTACGACAACAACGAGCCTAATAAAATAAGCTCAATATAACCTTAATTGGACTTGAAACTAAAACCATAGTATGACTCAAGTTCATAGCTTCTAATTGAATATGAGTTATATCATTATAGATTAATTATCGAATAAATTCAATAATAATTCAATTTTTATGGGTTGAATTGATTCCACCCTTTGTTAACCCAATACCATATATTCAAGTTCATTATCCAAAATTCTTGATATGGAGTCAAATAAACCCAAAATTCAATCCTTATAAATATTTCAAGATCAACAAATATTAATGCCAAAACTTAATCTTAATTTGTATTTAATGTAATTGAATTTAACACTAATTTTAATTTGAGTCCGGGAAAAAAAGTAATTATATATGAACATAAATCTATATTTACTGTATTTGAATTTAAAGTCTATCAAACCAGATTAGACTTTAAAATTCAACTTTATTTAAATTTGAGCTTTATGTAACCAAAATAGAATCATGTCTAACTGAAATGTGAATTAAATTCACAACATATAGACCAAGTTCAATATATATTAAGCTAAAAGATATTTTTAATTTCGAGCCAAAACTTGATGAGAATAAAAATATTAGCTCAAAATCTTACCCACATTAAAAAATAAATTGAGAACTCGTATAAGTTAGCGATATAGCGTTATTGGCCAAATTATGTCAAATTGAAGAGCCGATCACAATTCGCATGACTAAGATCACATTACCATCTATGTAATGTTCAAGAAAATCGCTCTCTACATCAGAGGTTACGAAGGTAACTTGTTGTTTTGATTGATCTAATTAAAAATTACTAGACTATCCGAACGAGAATATTTAATTATTCTCCAATAAAATACATCCTCAAATCAATTTTAATCAAGTCTATAAACCAAATTAAACCTTAATCTTATTAATCAAATTAGACTTTAATCCAATTATGCATTGATTAAAAACACAAAATATACGATAGGCTTGAATCACAATTTACATGTATTAACAACACACAAAGCATAAATAACAAATTAAAGGTCCACAAAAATTAAATTCACGGCTAATTAGCTTCACTGCTAATTCAAAATCAAAGAGGATGTAATATAGCCACATAGATCAAGTAGTTCAAGCAATTCACGGCCCACAACCAAATTAGAATTAACAATTAAGCCCAAGAAGACAAGCCCATATATTAAATTTGTCCCAAACACCATCTGCTCCAACAGTTCAAAACTCAATAAACATTAAATGCAATCAGGTCCCAGAAAAAACAAGAAAATTCAGATCAGCCCCAAAAACTTTAACTTTAGTCCCAAAAGGCCATCTTCTCCAGTGGGACAGCAAAAACCAAGACCTGATGCCCTACCATCCCGCAGCCACCACGACGGCCAATGCCGTTTAGCCTACCGTTGATACCAAATTCCTAAACGTTGAGGAGCTATGGACACCGAAGATGCAACGACAAAGGCAAAATCAGCGAGCAATCCCGCTAGCCCGCCACTGCGTGTCGCCCCAGCAACCTCGCCGTCTACAACCCAATGTACATCAACAACGATGCCAGAATTCACCATCCCTAGAACCCCTTATGTAGACATGCCGCCCAAATAACCAGAGAGACTATGAGAGAGAGAAACTGATTAGCACATATTTGTCCTTATTTTTATTAGTAGTTTAGTTAGTTTTTTTTTTTTTTTTGTATAAGTTGGAGTTTAAGCTTAATTTCGTATTTTTATACTTCCAGCTTACTTTACCGTATTTTGATCGTAATTGATGAGAATAGGTGATTATTCGTTATTTTTCACCTTACACCTAAGTAACTGGAAGATTTCAGCGCGTAAAAAGATGAAGTTTGATGTTCGAGAGTCGAGAACAATCTTTCAGTTGAAAGAGTAGCAGAGAGATCGAGAAAATAAGACGTTCAGCAAGTAGCGTCGGTCGATGTTAGAGGCGATGCTACATCGACGCGACCCTGCCCACGACGGTCGACACTATATCGATGCTACGCCGATGTAACTCTCTGTTGCATTTACCCATGACTGTGTCAGTCGATGCCTCTGCCCAGTCGACGCGAGTGCACCGGCAGAGTCAACACCGAGCCCCTGTCCGCGTTGGTCGACGCGAAGTCGACGCCCACTACTGAAACGCGTTTTTAGGTTTTCTTGTGCTCCAAGACATGCAATAACTATAAATACAATTCATATTTTGGATTTCCAGAAGACACACGCCATCCTAGGGTATTTAGGCTAAGAATAAACATATTTCCACTTCTCATACCAAGATTGCAAGGTCTAGATCAAGGATTGAAGAACGCGAGTCCAAGGCTTCAATTTTACGTTCGTGATTCAATCTTCGTCCAAGATCAACTATTTAACTCCGGAATAGCTGGAGAATTTTATGCACCTAGTAGATCCAATAAGACTTCTTATCCTTTTTATTGATTTCTTAGTTTAATTCTTAGATCTTAAGCTTAGATAGTTAGATTTACTTTACGTTCTTGAATTGATTGATGAACTTTGGTTTGTTGAACAATGAAATCAATTTACTTTCAGTTTTTAGTTAGTTTATGATTGAGTTTTGGATATTGAATTCATCAAGTTTATTTATGCAAACTCGTTTATGCTTTAATTTGTGTTTTGAGTTGCTTCATGATAGTTGCTTATATTCATGTTTCTTAGATTCGTTTACTTTATTCATGAGAGTTGGTTAGGTTTTAAATAATAAATCATCGCTGCGTTTTATTACTAGGTTAATTATTTCTTAGTTCTTAGGTTTAAGTAATTTGATTTAGTTTAATTATTGCTTTTAAATTCTAGTTGGTAATTTAAGTTAAAGTTAATTAGTTTAATTAGTTTAAATTTAATATTGCTTTACTCCCTAGTGTATAATTAAATCAAAACCCTCAAAACCCCCCAATTTGTATGAATTATTTGTTTAATTGTGATTGAGAAAAACATGTAAGAGACCGAACAGTTGTCCTCGAGAGATCGACACGAGTCAACTTCCCACCCTACAAGCGCCCTCGTTCTCTTGCGAGCAAGCTTGCGTGTTTAAAATTAAATATCTTTAAAAGGTGTGCACAAAAGTTTGAGTCAAAAATTTGGCACCGTTGCGGGGACAACGAGTAGGAATTAAGGATGTTTTTTGTTTTATTTTCTTTTTGAGTTATTATTTTCTTTTTATTTTGCAATTGGCTTGGATTTTTGCCATTGGTGCGTTGAGTTGTTGTTGAGTGCATGCAGGGGAGGCGATCTCTTAAACCCGAACTTGCGCCATTACTCGATAATATTCACCGTCCAAAACAAGCACGACCAAGGCTTATCCCCATAAAACCATTTAATTCATCCATTGCTACTACCTTTGATCAAAACCAAGTTCCCGACACAATGTTAGGAGCACAATCAATTCAAAATGGTAATTCCCCTCAAAGATCACCTCCACGTCACATTCGAAATGGGTATGGTAGTGAACCAATCGTTATGCAAGGACAACCACAACCCTGAGCTTATTGGGCTAATTATCAGCAAAACGTGGAGAATATGAGATGAGATGCGGGGAGGAACAAAGGAGACAACCAAAAGCATAACGAAGAACTAAATCTCCAACTTAACAATGTAGTCGATCATCAACCAAACATGGCGAATATGAGGCAAAATGAAGAGATAAACGATGATCTCAATTGTCAACACAACATCGAGAACGTGGCATTAAGGAACGATGATTTTCTTCAGCATAATGAGTATGCTAACAATCATAGACGAGTAGATGTTTGGTTAGCAAATCAAAACCATGGCTACGAACAGGACAATTTTGAAAAGATATAAGAGCACAAAAATAATTACGAAAGAAACGCATATGACAACTTATACGAGAGAGCTAATGACCGAGTTAGAGAACCGAGGGATAGAGCACCTAGACAGCGCGATTTGGCACATCCGAAGGTTGTACCTTTTAGGTCAGCTATTGTTCTTGGACCAACCGCAAGGGAAGTGGAGATTAAACCGCATCAACTTAATTTACTCCCGACTTTCCACGGAAGTGCCTATGAAGAACCTTTGGCGTTTTTGAACTATTTTGTTGATGAAGTTGGGAGATTTGTGGTTAATGGCCTTAACCAGGAGGAGGTGCAAATGATTTGTTTCCCTTATAGCATGAAGGACAAAGCAAAGTCGTGGTTACTATCCCTAGAACCTGGTTCGTTAACCGATTGGGAGATGATAAGTGAGAAGTTCTTAAATCAATACTATTCAGCACAAACAATGGGGCATCTTCGGAGACAAATTGCTACTTTTGAACAGTTGGAGGGAGAGCTATTTCATGAAACGTGGGGAGCATTACAAGACACTTTTTCAAGCTTGCCCCCACCATAACTACTCCCCGGAGATGACTAACCAATTTTTCTTTGATGGATTGTTGGACCATGGAAAAATGGAAGTTGAAATAGTGGCAGGAGGAGACTTCGGTGATTTAACGGCCCCCGAGGCAAGACGAGTGTTGGAGAAGCAAAGCAAAAAATCTAGACAAACCAACTCTCAGACTCGTAAATTAAAAGTTAATGAGGTATCAATTCCCGATCCTGATATAGATGATGGCAAATTAGTCAAAGCAAAGTGTGAGGAAATATTTGATGAGAAATTAGCAGCTTGGAAAGCCGAGCGGGCGAGCAAGGCCTCTTCAAAGAAGATTGATGCGACGTGTCACCAATGCGGATCCCCCGAACATTTAGCAGACATGTGTCCAAATAACATCGAACAACAAGAAAATGTTAGCGTTATCTAGAATTTTTCATACCAACAACATTCAGGGCAGCAACCCGCTAAGAGATTCAACGCGCAACGTGATTCTCCCCTTTTTAAGTGGGGCCCAGGAAACCCAAATTATATTCCACCCAATCCGTAATACCCACCACCCCATGCGCAAACACCATTACCACCACCGCAAAATAATTTCCATATGCAAGGGCAGTTGTCTACTATAGTTCAATCAACTGATCAACTATTAGTTTGGAAACAGAACCAAGTGGCCGAAACTATTAAAAACCGGGATGGACTCGCGCACGTTCAAAATGAAATCACTGACATGAAAAGGCTATTCTTGATAATACGGCTGGGCAAAAGAAACTAGAAACAGTAATAGGTCAATTATCGACCCACCTAGCTAAGCTCTCAAACAAGAAGGATAAAATTCCAAGCCAGGCAGAACAAGCGTCGGCAGTTCATGTCCTTCGTAGTGGAAAGAAGATCGATAACGGAGTAGTTGATGAAGATGAGGAAGTCAAAGTCGAGGACATAACACCAAATCCTAGCAAGGAAGATGTTTCTAAACAAGTAGATCAGCTGCATAAATCCTCTGATAGATATGTTCCTGGATCCATTCAAGGGATTATTCCGAATGACGCCCTTAGCAAAGATGATGCTCTTAAACCATCACTGCCAAGGCAATTGAAGACACCGATCAAGGATGCTATTCCTTTTCCAGCCATTTACATCATGCTAAAGAGAACAAAAGATTCATGGAACTATATAATCCATTGAAAAACGTCAATATTAACTTGCCACTTTTGGAGGTAATCAAAACAATTCCCACCTATGTGAAATTTTTCAAGGAACTTGCTTCAAGGGAGAGACGCTTGGCGATGAATCAGTATGTAACATTGCCAAAGGAAGTAAGCGCAGTTTTTAAGAAGCCATTCACCTAAGGAACTCGATCCTGGAAGTTTTTGCATTACTATTTCCTTGGATAATGAACAAACAACAAAAGGAATGTTGGATCTTGGAGCAGGAATTAATCTAATGCCTTATTCACTTTATTGAGAATTTGATCTTGGACCACTGAAGTCGACGACCATGTGACTACGGTTGGCCGATCGCTCAATTCGGATAACTTTGGGGATGATCGATGATGTCTTAGTTCAGGTTGGAAAGCTGGTAATTTCGGTTGATTCTGTGATCTTGGACGTTGGCGAAGTGCTGATTGCGAGCACGGAGCATACCATTTTATTGGGGCGACCGTTTATGTCTACCACCCATACTTTGATTGATATTCACAAAGGAAGAATGACAATGACCGTTTTAGGCGAATCAGTGACGTTTTCTCTGAAAGATATCCAAAACACTCCTACCCCTGCCATGTAAGATGATTGTTCGTTCTTTGATCTCGTTGCTTCATGCATCCATGAGCTAAAAGGAGTCACGGTTTTGGATGAATTGGTGACGGGGACGATGCTGGATTTTCGAGAAAGGTGGGGGATACATTAGAAGTAGACTTACGTGAGGAGTTTGATGACGAGAAGCGTTCGAGTGGGAAGGATTTGATCGAGTTGCTAGGAATCGACATAAGTGATATTATTGAAGAATTTAAAGATTTTAATGATGAATTGGATATGAAGAATGAAGCACCTAAGATCGGGCCAAAGGTGGAGTTGAAGCCACCAATAAATCATTCGACGTACGAATCCCTCGACCCCAACAAATATTTTAAACGTGCAAAAGACAAGGGCGAGGCATATAACAACGATTGGACGAGGAAGGAGAAGAAATCGAAGGAGGCTAACAACAAGAAATTCAATGGCATGTAGTTCGAGATTGGTCAATTAGTGCTGTATAATCATAAACGTAAGTTTGATCCGAAAGCCACTCTCAATTCAGCGTGGAGTGGACCATTTTTTATAAAAGAGATTGATGAATATGGAGTAGCCACTTTGTACAATGAGAACTAGAAGTCAACCTTTCAATCCCACAAGCATAGAATTAAATGGTATGACGATAAAAGGCTGTCGATACGAGGTCGTAAGTTGGTGGAGTTTGGAGATCCACCGCACGTTTGGAATTAAACGATTAATATAGCGTCAAGCAAGAGACGTTGAAAGTTGCGCTTTTCGGGAGGCACCCGAGCTTTCTGTATCCTTTTGTAATTTATTTTAGTTTATTTCATGTTTTATTTTCATTTTTATCTTTTTAGAACAGATGGAAGGGCTCGAAAGAGGAGAATTGATCAATCAAGCGAAGGAGAAATCGGTGCCGAGACGGAAACCACATAGCCAAACGCACAGCCGACGCAACATTTCCGCCCGCGTCGATGCAACGTCGACGCACCTGCCCAGAAAAAGCTCTCTGTCGCGTCGATCTGGCTCGCGTCGGTCTACGCAACATCAAAGCGAACCAAACCCGGCCCAGAAGCATTTAAAAACATGGATTTTGACCCGCCGACCCGACCCATAACATTATGACCCGCGGCCACACTCTCTTTTTCCTAATAAAACCGTCCCTTTTCCCCTTCTTCTTCAGAATCCAACTTACAATTTCTTTATTCTTCAAAATTCTTTCTTTCCCTTTTCAAATATTTTCCTTCTTTCTTTATTTTCTTGCAAACACAAGACCCAATCAGCCAACATTACCCATAAATTCCACCTCCCGCCTTGCTTTCAAACTAGTTTCTCCAAAATGAGCCAAGTGGGTTTGGAGCAATTTTCCGGCAAAAGGTTCGTTTCGAGAAATGGTTGTCGAGGTACTTCGCTAGAACTCAATGATATATATATATATATATATATATATATATATATATATATATATATATATATATATATATATATATATATATATATATATATATATATATATATATATATATATATATATATATATATATATATATATATATAATTGTTGCTTGGTTGTGTTGGGAATGTTTTGGTTCAAGAATTTTTCAAGTTCTTAGTTAGTTGAACACACACGCCAAGTGTTCGATGAAATTCCCCAAAGAACCAAAGGATTCTATATTAAAGAATTTTCACTCCCTTTCAACTTAGTTTCGATTCATAATGTCTCGGGCTTGGAAAAGCAAAGATATTTTGGGGAAATACGGAGGGCCATTTCCGATTTACGACAAAAACAAAGGCGAGTTTTTTTAAAACATTCAAGGATGGGAATTCGCATCCCATCGAGTTATTAACGTAGACGATATCGAGGAGCAAGCGTTAGAAGGCTTAGAGCATCATGCCGATCTTTCCCGATACGTCGACGGCCTCGGTTGCGGTTATTTTTCTCGGATGAACCTTCCCAGTTTTCGCGAGCTAATGCTCGAGTTTTTCGCAACCTTAAAGATTCGAAATGACGAGACGTTTACTTTTATGCTAGGTGGAAATGAAATCTATGTGGACGAGGGGATTTTTTGTAATATTTTTGGTTTTCCGACCGAAGGGGACCACCCAATTGGCGTCCAAGGTTTCGACTTAGCCTCATTTCAGGGGATGATAACCGGGGTCAACACGGGAGATTTCAAGCGATTCCCGTGCTCAAAAATTCAAGATGATGCCCTCTACGTAACTTACAAAATCCTAGCCCACATCGTCTTATGTAAAAATGAGGCCACGTACGCGACCAAGCCCGAGTTATTTGTTCTTCAATGTATTATTAACGGTCATCGACCCCAGCTTTACCAGTTGATTTTGAGCGGACTTTACAATGTTTCGAAGGGTATGCCGGGAAACATATCGCCACTTCTCTCCTTTGCACCGTACATTACCAGCCTGGCCCATCACTTTGGGTTCGATCCGGCCGAACACGGACTTCGACCACTCGGGACATCTCCACTTTCTTTGACACGTGCCCGTGCACCCCGAGTGAGATCCACTACTCATGGAGGATCCTCATCTCGACCGAGTGACTAGGCTGGCGATGCAACAATGGAGTCAGCCCCACGTACCAATTCGGGCCCGAGTCCCGATTGGGGCCAATTTTTTGAGGATAACCGAGCATTTCAATTGAAGATGTTCGACAAGCTCCAACTAATCGATGACAAGATAGACACAAATCACGAGCAAAACCAACGGAGCTTGAGGAAGATGCAAGCTCATATTTCAAGACTCGAGGAGCGATTTGAGGTACCGTTCCCCCAGCCCGGCATGGACGTCGGAAGTTCCCGAGGATGATCATCACCCGTGAGTTCTGATATCTTTGTATCGTTATTTTTAGTCAATAAAAATCCAAAATTATTGTTATTTTCTTTCCTTTGCTTTTGTTTTTCTCAGGACATTTCATATCACGTACGTTGAAGCGATGACCAATTGCACAAATCAACGAGTAGCGGCTCGACCTTCTACATTTTTAGAGATGTTTCCTTTCTTTTTGATTTTCGGATGTATTTGTGGCAATCAGGAGATTGCCGAGATTTTTAGAGAGGGGAGTTATCGAGTGTGAGTTTTATTGCTTAATTGTGTATTTTTTTAAATATTTGGCCTGTAATATTTAAATACTTAAACGTGATTAATTGCTATTTCTGCGCTAAATTGTGTTTGTATGGCTTGCCTGTTGAAGTTAACCAAGATTAGATTTGAGGTTTTTGTCTTTTGAGCGTGTATAAGTGCATAAATGTTTTAAAATTATTTCTATATATTGTAAAATGGTACTTGGACGCAATTGATTTCGCAAAGCCTTAAAATCAGTGTCAATTCAAAACTTTTCGTGCAAAAAGCCTGTGAGTAGCCTGAGTGATTATCATCATTGCATGTGCTTGAATATGTTTCAGTTTTGATATCTCTTTGAAACCGCTGTGTGTAGTTGACTTCGAAAATGACATTAAGGCACATGAAAAAACCCTATTCCGACCATATCTATATATTTCTAGCCACTATAAATTCCGAATGAGCCAATCATAGTTCGTCATTTTTTTATTGAGTCGAGCCCTACTGACCCATTAAAAGCGTGGGGTAGGAGTTCGTCATTTTTTTTTGTTTTATTGGTTATTAGAGTTTTGGAAATTTTATTAGGGATTTATGAATTTTTGTAATTAAGGACCACCATCCGAAAAAAAATTATAACTAAAAAAAAAAATACCCCATAAAAATTAGAATAAGGGGGAAAAAAGAAGAAGAAGAAAAAGAAGGATGGTGAGTCTAGTTGAATTGTGTTAGTCATTGCCTACGCGCTAATGAAGGCTTATGTTTTATTATTTAATTTCTTATGAAGCCTAATTTTTAAGAGGCAAAAGATTTGTGTAGTACGAGAATAAGAATGTTATAAGCTTCAATTGTGTTTAAGTTGTTTGAGATACAAGTTGGTTTTAGAGTTACGAGTTGAAAAATAGCCTATGTTTAAAGGCTACATTATGAGTGTTTAGTGAGATTTTTATTTTGAATGAGGTGAAGCAAATTGCTTCGTGATTAGATTAGGTTGAGTTAGTTATTGATCATGTTAGATCGTGAGTTAGCCACACGACTTATATATTCCATACCAGTCCAAAGAGCCTTACATTACAACCCGAAAAGACCTTTTCCGATTCTTTGTTGATAACACACTTCATTTGCGATTGAAAAGAGATTAATTTTCCGTTCTTGTTTATTGTACTTTCATTTGTATGATTTGAGTGTATACACGTCCTATGCAGCAATGCTTGAGTGATTTTGAGTGAACACCCCATATATATCACCCTTTTGAGAGGATGCATGAATTTGATTTTGAAGCGACAATGTAATAAGGGTGGAGTGTTTGACATTACGTGACTTGTATATATATTTTCAAAATTATGTATGCAGCACGACACGACTCATTGTTTGAGCTTATTTTCTTTCTTGTTATACTTTGAATTTATTGTCTGTTCGAGGATGAACAAACCAATTAAGCGTGGGGTAGTTGATTAACACATATTTGTCCTTATTTTATTAGTAGTTTAGTTCGTTTTTCTATTTGTTTTTGGTATAAGTTGGATAGTTTAAGCTCAATTTTGTAATTTTATACTTCTAGCTTATTTTACCGTATTTTGATTATAATTGATGAGAGTAGGTGATTATTCGTTGTTTTTCACCTTACAGCTAAGTAACCAGAAGAGTTCAGCGTGTAAAAAGATGATGTTTGATGTTCGAGAATCGAGAACGAGCTTTCCAGTGAAAGAGTAGCAGAAAGATCGAGAAAATGAGACGTTCAGCAAGTAGCGTCGGTTGACGCTAGAGGCGATGCTACGTCGACGCGACCTTGCCCACGACGGTCGACACTATGTCGACGCTACACTGACGTAACTCTCTATTACGTCGATCCATGACCGCATCAGTCGACGCCTCTGCCCAGTCGACACAAGCGCACTGGCAGCGTCGACGCCGAGCCCCTGTTCGCGTTGGTCGACGCGAAGTCGACGCCCGCTGCTGCAATGCGTTTTAAGGTTTTCTTATGCGCCAAGACATGCAATAACTATAAATACCCTTCATATTTCGGATTTCCATAAGACACACGCCATACTAGGGTATTTAGGCTAAGAATAAACATATTTCCACATTTCATAACAAGATTGCAAGGTCTAGATCAAGGATCGAAGAACGACGAGTCCAAGGCTTTAATTTTACGTTCGTGATTCAATCTTCGTCCAATATCAACGCTTTAACTTTGGAATAGCTGGAGAATTTTCTGTACCTAGTAGATCTAATAAGTTTTCTTATCCTTTTTATTGCTTTCTTAGCTTAATTCTTAGATCTTAAGCTTAGATAGTTAGATTTACTTTACGTTCTTGAATTGATTGATGAACTTTGGTTTGTTGAACAATCAAATCAATTTATTTTCAGTTTTTAGTTAGTTTATGATTGAGTTTTGGATATTGAATTCATCAAGTTTATTTATGCGAATTGGTTTATGCTTTAATTCCCATTTTGAGTTGCTTCATGATAGTTGCTTATAGTCATGTTTCTTAGATTCGTTTACTTTATTCATGAGAATTGGTTAGATTTTTAAATAATAAATCATCACTGCATTTTATTACTAGGTTAATTATATCTTAGTTCTTGGGTTTAAGTAATTTTATTTAGTTTAATTATTGCTTTTAAATTCTAGTTGTAATTTAAGTTAAAGTTAATTAGTTTAATTAGTTTAAATTTAATATTGCTTTACTCCCTAGTTTATAATTAAATCAAAACCCTTAACACCCCCCCCCCCCCCCCCCCAATTTGTATGAATTATTTGTTTAATTGTGATTGAGAAAAACATCTAAGAGACCAAACAATTGTCCTCGAGAGATCGACACGAGTCAACTTTCCACCCAACAAGAGCCCTCGTTCTCTTGTGAGCAAACTTGCGTGTTTAAAATTAAATATCTTTAAAAGGGGTGCACAAAAGTTTGAGTCAGAAACTCAACGAAAAATGCCAAAGACGTCCGTTTTCACACCTCTCTTCTTTGTCTGGTACGTCACGACAGTGAAAGGAGATGGGTTGAGGTGGTGTGTAGGTGGCCTATGATCTGATGGCTGTCACCCGTCTTGATTGTGTGGTGGTAAAGTAGTGGTTTCTAAAAACTCGGGGTTATATTCATGAATTAAACAAGGTTGGGGAAACCATAAAATACCCGAGTTTTCAGACCGTGTACAAATTGCCAAACATGTTTTCCAATATTCACGAGTTCAAATAAAAATCAGATTTAACAAGTAATCCCCAAAACCACCAGACTGATCACATAAAATATTTAATAGAAATCTTATGATAGGATATGTATTCATTATGACAAGCCTGGTAAGTATTGGATTCATGAATGCCAAATTTCAAGCATAATCAAACTAAGAAACAGGAATCACATATTCACGAAGGTACACAGATCCACAAATCCCAACCATTAAGCAGTGGTGACTGTTCTGATACCACTTGTTGGAATTTTATAAATAACAAACATAAAATTCCCATACCATATCCTAAAATATGCGCAATAATTTCTAGGATATAAACATCACGCTATAATCATCAAATATTTATGAATTAACAAAATACCTGGATCCGTAGTCATAATCGTATGTAGAAATCAACTCCCGTAACACGAGATGGGACTCCTAATCCAAAAGCAAGGAAGAACACAAACACACATGGATTCGAGTTGGTTTTATGATCTTCCTCACCCAAATCTCCTAAGGGGCCTTAGTTTTCTATCTTGATGGGGAGAGTAGAAAACAATGTACGATTTAGTATATAGGGGACCATAACCATGTAGTTCTTATATAGTTATCAATTAGGGTATCCCATAATCTTCTAAATTGATTCTATCAGGTATCTACTCATTAAGTCCATATCAAATTCTAGTACACATAGGACTCTTACGTTATTTAGATAACTTAATTGAGTCCAATAATAATAATAATAATAATATAATGGAAAATATAATTGTAATTAAATATGTTGCCCACTTTAATTGGAAATTAACAAATTTCCAACAGATCGCACTCCAAATGCACACTTTTTTGGGTTAATGCGCATGTCATATTGCCTTAATATGATAAAGGCCCTTTATAGATCCTCTACATGTGAGTCCGCCTTTTTACATTTAACTAACATATCGTCCATGTAAACCTCCATGGTGGACCCCAGCAGGTCTCTGAACATTTTATCCACCAACCTCTGATAGGTCGCCCCTGCATTCTTCGACCCAAACGGCATAGAAACAAAAAAATATGTACCTGTCAAGCTGACAAAGCTTACCTTGGGTTGGTCCTATTTTGCCAACAGAATCTGGTGGTATCCTTGCAACGCATCCATCATATTCAAAAGCTCGCAGCCTGAAATCGAGTCGACCAGTTGGTCAATGCTCGGTAATGGGTAGTGATCTTTTTGGCATGCCTTGTTCAGTTTGAGGAAATCCATGCACATCGTCCACTTCTGTCCTGGTTTTGGCACCATCACAACGTTGGATAAATATTTTGGGAATTGGATCACCCGGATGTGTCCATCTTTCAATAATTTCTGCACCTCCTTATCAATCACCTTATCTAGCTCTGTCTCAAAGTGTCGCCTCTTCTGCCTCACGGTTCGCACCTCTGGATCAGCGTTTGAATGATGCCGTGCAACCTCAGGAAACACTCCTGACATCTTCTCATCTCCAAAAGAAATGATATCTGGAATTCCCTTAGTAGTGCTATGAGTTCTTCCTTTACAGCCTCTGTTATTTGAGTCCATATCCTGGTGGTATACTTTGGCTTGCCTTCTTCTAACGAGATCTCTATGAGCTCTTCATGACGGCAGACATAATTCTCCTCCTCCCTCATATTTATGGAGCTAGGTATCACCTCCTGCACATCACTTGCTCGTTCCCTCTTTCTCTCGCTCATCCCCTTCCGTACGGTCATCTGATAGCAGGACCTAGCGACCTGCTACTTTGATATAATCTCGCTCACCTTATCTCCCACCGGATATTTAATACTCATGTGGTAAGTAGAGGTGATTGCCTGAAAAGCATTAAGATTAGTTCGCCCCAATATCACGTTGTACGCTGAATTCCCTTTGATGATTAAAAACTTTAGCTCCTTATTCACTCTTAGTTCGACTTTACCCCATGCTACTGGGAGTGCCAACTTACCTTCGATGATAACCTTTGCTCCATTAAAGAGTAAATTGGGGGTTTTACCAGCCATACGTTTATCTTCAAGTTCATTTGATCCAAGCATTCCCGGTATATGATGTTAACCGAGCTCCTATTGACGACAAACACGCGTATGACCTCATACTCATATACTTCATCCTCAATCAAAAGTTCGTCATTATGCTCCACCTGCAGGCTGTGCCGTTCTTCGGGATCGAATAAAATCACATGACTCGATGCTTGAGGTCTCCTGTTAATTACCGCGACCTCACATGGCCCAAGTCGTGCTGTCTTTGCGTGTCTCTTGCGCGCATTATTTATGTCTGAACCAAACTTTTATACATCCCTTTTTAAAATATTTAATAAAGCATGTAAGTTTGCTCGCAAGAGTACGAGGAACTTGTAGGATGATGAGTTTGACTCGAGTCGATTCTTTCGAGGACAACTGTTCGGTCTTATCGAATATTTCTCTTCAATTCTCAAGCAAATAAATTATGCATACAATTTGGGKTTTTTTTGAAGAATTTGAATTAACCATTATGAACTGAGCTATATTAAGGCTAAATCTAATTAAACTAATTATCTTGAAATAGATTATCAACTAAATTAACTAAATTATTTAAATTAATTAAACTGATGATTAACTAATTTTAAAAACTAAATTAAATTAACTAAACCTAAATCAATTAACTAACTAATTTTGTTCCTACGATTGCAATTAAATAACGGTTACTGTTACTACCAACCGTAGGACTAACAGTAGACTAAAGCGGTTAACTAACATAAACTAAGCCAACACTATAATCTTGCATGCATGAATGATCTTTAACGAAACAGAACATTACACCTCCAACATATAACAAAAAAATTGAAATTAAACTAAGATTAATAACTGAAAATGTTCAACTAATTCAAACGAAACACGTACGTAAACTATCTATTATTGAAAACGTGAAAACTAAAGATTCAAACTACGAAAACTAATTAAGAGGTTTAGATTAATTGCTAAAGCTACTGGAACTGAAAGTACTTCGGCTATTCCGAAGAGTGAACGCATAAAATCAGCGAGAAATGGTTGAACGGCTTCGAACGAGCTCCGGTACTCGTCGTCGTCGATTCTTGGTCTTGCTCTTAGATCCTTGCGTTTTGATGTTATTATCCGACTCTAAAACCTAGGATTATGTTTATGGAAGGTTATTAGGGTTGAAAATCCCGTTCACGACCCGGATTAATGAGTGGTTTATATAAAAATCACGTATCTTGGGCCGCAAGTCACACAGGTCGGTTCCTGGGCCCGTCTACGGTAGCAGTCTTCGGTTACAAGCAACCGTAGAACCAACTGTAATACTCTCGGAAGCCTCCTTACGGTGGTTTGTACAGTGAGAAATGTAACTTTAGAACCAACCGTAATGCCTTATGTCCTCCTTCTATGGAGATGCGTACGGTTACTCCCCTACGGTAAAGTAACCGTAAGGCTAACCGTAAGCCTCCAAAATCTGCTACTTCTTTGCCGGAATGCTCGATTCTTTGTACCTTAATCATCATCTTTCATCTCTTACGCGTTGAGCTCTTCCGATTACTTAGCTGTAAAGTGAAAAACTACAAATAATCACTTATTTTCATCGATCTAGCTTAAAAAGCGGTAAAATAAGCTGGAAGTACAAATATACGAATCGACGCTCAAACTATCCAACTTATACCAAAAATAATAAGAAAAAGAGATTAAAATACAACTAAAAATGAGCGTAAATACGTGTTAATCAACTACCCCACGCTTTATTTGTTTGTTCGTCTTCGAACAGACGTTAATTCAAAGTATAACTAGATAGAAAATCAGCTAAAGCAATGAGTCGTGTCGTGCTACATACATAATTTTTGAAAATATAGATATAAGTAACGCAACTTCAAACACTCCACCCTTGTTACATTATCGCTACAAAATCAAATTCATGCATCCTCTCAAAAAGGAATATATATATATATATATATATGGGTGTTCTCTCAAAGTACTCAAGCAGTTGCTGCATAGGAAGTATATACACTCAAATCATACAAATACAAGCACAATAAATAAGCACCGAAAATTAATCTCTTCTCAATCGCAAATTAAGTGTGCTATCAAAACTAAGAATCGGTAAGGTCTTTACGGGCTTTAATGTAAGGCTCTTTGGACGGGTATGAAATATATAAGTTGTGTGGCTAACTCATTCAACCTAATCTAATCACGAAGCAAGATGCTTCACCTCGTTCAAAAGAAAAACCTCACTAAACACTCATAACGTAGCCTTTAAATATAGGCTATTTCTCAACTCGTGACTCTATCCGACTTGAAGCTCAAACAACTTACAAACAATTGAAGCTTATAATTACGCTTCTTCTTTTCAACACAAATCTTGCCTTTAAACATTAGGCTTCAATAAAATAAACAATAAACTCAAGCCTTATAAAGCGCGTAGGCAATTACTATCACAAGACTCACCATCCTTTCTTCTTATTATTTTTTTAATTTTCCGCCATTTATTCCTTTTTATGGGGTCATTTTTTTCCTTTTTTTTTCGGATGGTGGTCTTTACTTACAAAATAATAAATTCCTAATAAAAATTTCCAAGACTCAAATAACCAAAAAATACGAAACTCCTACCCCACGCTTTTAATGGGTTAGTAGGGTAGGCATGGATTATTTGGCTATGATTGGCTCATTCGGAATTTATAGTGGCTAAAAATTTATGGATATGGCCGGAATAGGGTTTTTTCTGTGCCTTAACCACATTTTCAAAGTCAACTACACACAGCAGTTTCAAAGAGATCTCAAATCAAAACTCATTCAAGTACATGCAAAGATGATAATCACTCAGGATACTCACTGGCTTTTTGCATGAAAAAGTTTTGAATTGACGCTGCTTTTAAGGTTTTGCGAAATCAGTTGCGTCCAAGTACCATTTTACAATATATTAATATAAGTTTTGAGAAATTTATGCACTTATGCAAGCTCAAAAGACAAAAACCTCAAATCCAATCTTAGTTAACTTCAACAGGCAAGCCATACAAACACAATTCAGCGCAGAAATAGCAATCAATCACGTAAAATACTAGCTAAGACAAACTCACGAAAATTTTAAAATTTGTTTGCACAATTTTCAATTATAAATCACAACTCAACCATCCCCCCCTCTAAAAAATGTGGCAAAACTCCTGGTTGCCATAAATATAAAGAAAACAAGCACAAGGGAGATAAGAAAAGATCCCTAGAAAATCCATAGTTGAGCTTCTCTAAAAGTACTCGTGCAAAAATTCCTGTCTTGAACTCATGATTGCATGTCTTGAATAAGAAAAACCTACAAAATAAATAATAAAAGCAAACTAACTAATATTTTTGGAATTTTGAGTTTTTTTCAATTATTTTTTATTTTTTATATTTTTTTAAGAAGAAGAAAACGAAAAGTAAAAAATATGATTGGAATCAATTGCGTCGCGCAAGTGCCCGGTGGCACATCATTTGGGATTTGAAATGGCCGGAATGCGGCCTACTGTCGTAAATAGCTGGATTGAAGCTCATCGAAAGGTCATCGGACTGCGGCTAACATGGGTCGGATTGAGACCTCGGTTGGTGATAATGAATTTCATAAAAATTGGACAGCAGACGCTACTAGCGGTAGCATGTAGCGGTAGGTTGCCTAGCGGTAAGCTCATCGTTATCCCTGATTACTGCGGCTAGTGGTAGGTTCAGCGGTTGATCGTCATCGTTAACGCCTCGAATGGAACTAGCGGTAAGGCCTTGCGGTAGCGAGCTACCGCTATATAAATGTTAGGTGTCTAGAATAAGCGATTTTATCGTATTTTCTGCACATCAATACACACATAAACGTACCAAGACAATTGACACAATATAAAGACAAAATAAATAAATAAAAATCAAAAGAAAATTAAAGAAAATGAAAACTAACGAACGCTTGGGTTGCCTCCCAAGAAGCGCTTGTTTAACGTCGACAGCTCGACGCATGTTTGCTTGATAAATTTCTAGCTCGTGGTGGGTCCACGAACCCCTTCTTGTTTCTATCTCGACTCGTCATATATTTCTCATAATAAGGCCTAAGTCGATGCTTGTGGACTTGGAAATTCGACTTGTCACGCTCATCGTATAGAGTGGCAACTCCATACTTATCCATCTCTTGTATAAAAAACGGTCCACTCCATATTGAATTCAGATTAGCCTTTAGATTAGACTTACGCTTATGATTATACAGCACTTGTTCCCCAACCTCATACTGCAAGTTTTTGAATTCTTTAGTGCAAATTTCTTTTGATTTCTTCTTACTCCTTGTCCAATCATTGAAGTATGTCTCGCCCTTGTTCTTCACATCTATGAATGTTTCGTTAGGGTCGAGGAAATCGTACATAGAATGATTCAACGGTGGCTTCAACTCCACATTTAATTCATCTTGAAATTCTTCAATAATATCGCTCATGTTGATACCTAATAACTTGATCAACTCTTCTCCACTCAAATGCTTCTCATCGTCAAACTCATCACGCTCCGCACCGAAGTCATCTTCTTGAGTATCCTCCTCCTTCCTCCAAGATCCGGCATCGTACCCGTCGCCTAATTTATCTACAACCACGAATCCCATAAGCTCATGAATGCATGATGTAACTGTATCAACGAACGAACAGTCATCTATCATGGCAGGGGTAGGAGTATTTTGAATATCTTTTATAGAAAACGTCACTTTTTCGCCCAAAATGGTCATGGTCATCCTCCCTTTGTGAACATCAATTAGCGTATTGGAGGTAGACATAAACGGGCGCCCTAATAAAATGGTATGCTCAGTGCTCTCAGCCAGTACCTCGCCAGTTTCCATAACCACAAAATCAACCGGAATTACGAGCTCTCCAACTTGTACTAAAACATCCTCAACTATTCCAAATGGTAGTCGGATTGAGCGATCGGCCAACTGTAGACGCATGGTTGTCGGCTTTAGTGGTCCAAGATCAAATTCCTGATAAAGCGAATACGGCAGTAGATTCACTCCTGCTCCAAGATTTAACATTCCTATTGCTTTTTGTCCATTAGCCAATGAAATAGTGATGCAGAAACTTCCAGGATCGCGTTCCTTGGGTGGCAATGGCTTCTTGAAAACCATGCTAACTTTCTTCGGCAATGTTACGTATTGATTCGTCACTAAGTGTCTCTCTCTCGTAGAAAGTTCTTTGAAGAACTTAACATAGGTGGTCATTGTCTTGATTACCTCAAAAAGTGGTAGGTTGATATTTACATTCTTCAAGAGGTTGTATAGTTCCATGAACCTCTTGTTCTCTTTCGCTGGACGCAACCTGCTCAGAAAAGGAACAACATCCTTAATTTACATCGTTGATTGCTTCGGCAGTGATGGCTCGTCTTTGCCAAGGGTGGTGTTCGGAATCGTCCCTTGAATGGATCCAGGAACATATATTTTAGTGGATTTATGTAGCTTGTCTACTAGTGTAGAGATAATTTCCTCATCCTGGTTCACTATGCCATTGTCGATCTTCTTCCCACTGCGAAGGACATGAACTGCCGATGCCTGTTCTGCTTGGCTTGGAAGTTTACCTCTTTCGTCCAAGAGCTTGGCTAGGTGAGTCAATAATTGGCCTATTGCTGCTTCAAGTTTCCTCTGCCCAACTGTATACTCAAGGATAGCCTTCTTCATGTCATTGATTTCGTTTCTAACGTCACCGAGTCCATCTCGATTTTTAAGAGTCTCAACCACTTGATTCTGCTGCCAAACAAATAGCTGATCCGTTGACTGAACTGTTGTAGGCACCTGCCCTTGCGTATGAAAATTGTTTTGTGGAGGCGAAAATGGTGCTTGAGCATATTGTGGTGGAGGATATTGCGGATCAGGGCATATAATTCGGACTTCCTGGGCTCCACTTGAAAAGAGGATTAACAAGTTGCGGTGTGTTCTTCTTTTGATTCGAATAATTTTGGATCGCGTTAATGTCCTCTTGCTGCTCAATGTTGTTTGGACACACGTCGGCTAAATGCTGGGGGGATCCACACTGGTTACAAGTTGTGGCCGTCTTCTGTGCAGCGGCCTTGCTAGCTCGCTCGGCTTTCCAAGCAGCTAATTTTTCGTCAAATATCTCTGCACACTTTGCCTTGACTAACTTGCCGTCATCTAAATCGGGATCGGGAATGGAAATCTCATTAACCTTCATTTTACGAGGCCGAGAGTTGGTTTGTCTAGATTTTTCGCTTTGCTTCTCCAACACTCGTCTTGCCTCAGTGGCTGTCAAGTCTCTAAAGTCTCCTCCTGCCGCTATCTCTACTTCTCGTTTCCCATGGTCCAATAAGCCATCGAAGAAAAACTGGTTAGTCATCTCCGGAGAATAGTTGTTGTGGGGGCAAGCCTGCAAAAACATCTTGTAACGTTCCCAAGTTTCATGAAATAGCTCCCCCTCCAATTGTTCAAAGGTGGCAATTTGCCTCCGAAGATGCCCCATCGTTTGTGCTGAATAATATTGGTTTAAAAACTTCTCGCTGATCATATCCCAATCAAGAGATGAACCAGGCTCTAGGGATAGTAGCCATGACTTCGCCTTGTCCTTCATGCTATACAGAAAACAAATCATTTGCACCTCCTATTGGTTAAGGACATGTACTACGAATCGGCCAACTTCATCAACAAAGTAGTTTAAAAACGCCAAGGGGTCTTCATGGGCATTTCCGTGAAAACTCGGGAATAGGTTAAGTTGATGCGGTTTAATCTCCACTGCTCTTGCGGTAGGTCCATGAACAATTGCGGACCTAAAAGGTATAACCTTTGGACGTGCTAAATCGCGCTGTCTCCGTGCACGATTTCCCCTTGGTTCTCGGTCATTAACTCTATCGTAGCGGTTATGATATGCATTTCTTTCTTGATTATTCTCTCGCTCGTACCTTCTCTCAAAATTATGCTATTCGTAGCCATGGTCCTGATTGGCCAGCCACACGTTTATACGTCTATGATTGTTAGCATACTCGATATCTTGAAGGAAACCATTGTTCCCAAATGCTACATTCTCGAGGTTGTGATGTTGGTTCGACGCGTTGTTTCTTTCTTCATTTTGCCTCATATTCGCCATGTTGGGTTGGTGATTCACGATGTTGTGCTGTTGGTTGATTCCTTCGTTTTGTCCCACGTCTTGTCTCGCATTCTCCCCGTTTTGCTGATATTTAGCCCAATAAGCTCGTGGTAGTGGTTGTCCTTGCAAAACGATTGGCTCACCGCCATACCCATTTCGAATTGGGCGTGGAGATGATCTTGGTGGGGAATCGTTATGTCGAATTGATTGTGCTCCTAACATCGTGTTGGGAACTTGGTCGAATACAAAATCAGTTGTTGTAGAAGAAACATTCTCGGAAATAAAAATGGGTCTTGGTCTCGGCGGGTTTGAAAGATGGATGTTGTCAATGAATGGTGCAAGTCGTGTTGAAGTGATCGTCTTCCTTGCATAAACTTAACAACACATCAACGGAACCAAATGGCAGAAATCCCAAAACCAAGTGCAAAAATAAAAAGAAAATAATAATTCTAAAAGAAAATAAAAGAAAAATATCCTTAATTCCTACTCGTTGTCCCCGGCAACGACGCCAAAATTTTAAACCAAACTTTTATGCATCCATTTTTAAAATATTTAATAAAGCATGTAAGTTTGCTCGCAAGAGTACGAGGAACTTGTAGGATGATGAGTTTGACTCGAGTCGATTCTCTCGAGGATAACTGTTCGGTCTTATCGGATATTTCTCTTCAGTTCTCAAGCAAATAAATTATGCATACAATTTGGGGTTTTTTTGAAGAATTTGAATTAACCATTATGAACTGAGCTATATTAAGGCTAAATCTAATTAAACTAATTATCTTGAAATAGATTATCAACTAAATTAACTAAATTATTTAAATTAATTAACTAACTAAAAATTAAACTGATGATTAACTAATTTTAAAAACTAAATTAAATTAACTAAACCAAAATTAATTAACTAACTAATTTTGTCCCTACGGTTGCAATTAAATAACGGTTACTGTTACTACCAATCGTAGGACTAACAATAGACTAAAGCGGTTAACTAACATAAACTAAGCCAACACTATAATCTTGCATTCATGAATGATCTTTAACGAAACAGAACATCACACCTCCAACATATAACATAAAAACTGAAATTAAACTAAGATTAATAACTGAAAACGTTCAACTAATTCAAATGAAACACGTACGTAAACTATCTATTATTGAAAATGTGAAAACTAAAGATTCAATCTATGAAAACTAATTAAGAGGTTTAGATTAATTGCTAAAGCTACTGGAACTGAAATTACTTCGGCTATTCCGAAGAGTGAACGCATAAAATCAGCGAGAAACAGTTGAACGGCTTCGAACGGGCTCCATAACTCGTCTTCGTCGATTTTTGGTCTTGCTCTTCGATCCTTGCGTTTTGATGTTATTCTCCGACTCTAAACCCTAGGATTATGTTTATGGAAGGTTATTAGGGTTGAAAATTCCGTTCAAAACTCGGATTAATGAGTGGTTTATATAGAAATTGCATATCTTGGGCCACAAGTCACATAGGTCGGTTCCTGGGCCCGTCTATGGTAGCAGTCTACGGTTACGAGCAACCGTAGAACCAACCGTAATACTCTCGGAAGCCTCCTTACGGTTGTTCGTACGGTGAGAAATCTAACCGTAGAACCAACCGTAATGCCTTCTGTCCTCCTTCTACGGAGATGCGTACGGTTACTCCCCTACGGTAAAGTAACCGTAAGCTTCCAGAATCTACTACTTCTTCGCCGGAATGCTCGATCCTTTGTCCCTTTATCATCATCTTTCATATCTTACGCATTGAGCTCTTCCGGTTACTTAACTGTAAAGTGAAAAAATACAAATAATCACTTATTTTCATCAATCTAGCTCAAAAGGTGGTAAAATAAGCTGGAAGTACAAATATACGAATCGACGCTCAAACTATCCAACTTATACCAAAAATAATAAGAAAAGGCGACTAAAATACAACTAAAAATGAGCGTAAATATGTGTAAATCAATGTCTCCATCCATTGGCCCCCCATAGATCATGTTTATTCTTCCTTTGTTATTTCTCGTGGCTCTTCCTCGATTATTATATCTTTGTCCTTGTTGTTGTGGTTGTCTCTCCACCTGAGCTGGCAGAGGATCTCCTGGAAGTGGCGGGGGTAGTTGTTGTACTGGTTCTTGAGGTTCCTTTTCATTATATATGAATTCTTTCAGGTGCTCTTCCTTGATCAATCTTTCAATTTCGTCCCGTAAGTGCCTGCACTTCTCGGTCGAATGACCGTAATTGTTGTGAAACCTACAAAAGAACTCGGATTTGGGTTAATAGGAATTCACATATAGCTCTTCGGCCACCTGATATCATCAGGTATTTGGCTCTTCATGATCGTGAACACCTTCGCTTGTGGGTAAACTAATGGTGTGAAATTGGCTTCTCTCCAAACTCTTTTCCTATCCCTCGCCGCTCCTCTGTCGACCTCTCCATTGGTTAAGAGCACGGGAGCATCTCGCCTTGTTCCTCTAAGCTCCGACCTTTTAGAAATATTCCTTTCTGGTTCTGCCATACCCAACCTGAACATAATCTGTATTTCTCTTCAGTTTCCTCAACCTGTATATATTTGGCACATCTGTCCAAAACCTCTTCATATGTGTACGCAGATCACTTAGCTAACGACTTTTGTAAATCCTTCATTCTCAATACTTGATGCAACGCCCCTGCTTTCATCTCATCTGTGGCTATAGGTACTTCCAAGGTAGCTTGGTTAAATTGGTTTATATATTTCTTCAAACTCTCCCCCGGCCGCTGCACCATTGTGAAGAGAGACTATGCAGTCTTCGTGTATCTCTTTGTGCTACCAAAATGCTTCAAAAAAGCCGCTTTCATAACTTGGAAACTAGTAATCTTTCTTGGCGCTAACTGGTGGAACCAGTCTTGTGCTATTCCCCTCAACGTGGATAAAAAGGCTAGACATGCTACAACATCTGTATACTGTCTTAGCACCGCCTCATTTTCAAAACCTTGCATATGATGTGTGGGGTCGGACAACCCGTCATACTCTAAATCCAATCCTTTATACCCCCATGGTAATACTACCCTCAATATATTTCCTGAAAAGGGATGCCCCTTGGATTCCGCAAGTCCCGCTACAGCGACCTATTCTTGTAAAGCTCGCAATGCCTCCTGCATGTCTCTAAATGCACGGGAATTCGGCCCCACTTCCTCTTCATCTCCCTCATCATCCGGCTGAGCAGACTCTTAAAAGAATTTCTCTGTGACCTATTATCCTCAACTCGCCAATCACTATCTCTATACTCGTCCTCATCATGCTGTTCCTGGCGCTTATAAGACTTCTTCTGCGACCTGTCCTCCTCAAATCTCCAATCGCTATCATCATCTTTCTCTTCCACCCGATGTTTGTACTATACCTTCTACGCGATCCGCCATCCATGTGCAACCGATCATCCGCATCCTCCCTGTCAGACGAGGATATATATTTGGCTGGATATCTCCGTCTTCCTGAACTTCTAAGTAGCTCAGGTCTTGGTTTCTATGGTTCCTTTTCTCTTCTTTGTTTCTGAGCAGCGGTTAGTGGTTCTGGACTGTATTTGTCATCTTTCTCACTATCTTCAACCTTCTTCTTGCTCTTTTCACCCCCCAAGATCTCATCCAACTTCTCCAATTTGTTCGGTGGTACCAGTCCCATCAATTGCACGAGGAATACCTTATCAACGTGACACGTTCTTCCCTTTGGCAACTCCCTCCACTCTTTTTTACCTATATAGATAACCTTTTGTTTGACCACATCTGGAGCCTGTTTCTTACGTCCTTCTTCTGTTTGTTTCATCTTTTGTTTTCCCGAAGAGGATGGTGGCATGGTGTTTGTTGTGTGGTTTGTTTTGCCCCCTCGCGGTGGTGTGTTTTCTCCTCATGTCTGCTTATCATCATTCGCTCTATTTGTCTTACTGTCTTTCGCACCAAAATTCAAATTCCGAGATATGATACCTGTATCCCTCATGTCACGCTTGTGGAATTTATCATGCCTTTGGCTCAAAGACTCGATGTCCCACTTTCTCACAGACAGAGCCACTTGATGCGACCAAAAAGATTGGTGCCTCAAAATAGAAGGTATTGACCTTGAATATGCAGTCAACGACCTGATCAGCCTTCAGAAAGCTCCTAGCGACCTGATTGATCCTTCCTGAAAACAAAACACCAAGCCAGGCGGTAGACAGCCCCAGCGTAGGCCCTTCGATACTTAAGTTAGAAAGTGTTCGAGAGAGATGTGAGAGCTAAAATGTAGGATTATCAACTTAGAGAGAAAAAAATGAGGCCTGATTCCTTTTTATATAGATGAGAGATGTGTTCCCATCTCCTATTAGAACTATAATTACATAAATAGCGACCGACTTAAAATTTGGATTCCTCCTGTATGTTAAGTTTTTATAGATATGAGAACTCTCGCTAAATTACTGTAATAGCCATGGGCCTATAACCATGTCCATAAGTGTAATCCGTCGGGACCCCATAAAATAACCCATAGCAGCCCAACAGGGCCCAAAATCATGAGATACAGCCCGCGGCACTGAGCTACTACTCAATGCCTAGCTGTCATAATATCGCTTATATCATACGAGCTCAACACCTCACATAAGAGCTCGCCACTCTTATATAAGAGGTCGTCACTCCCCAAAACAACTCTCTCATCTTCCAAAAAGGATTGCACCTTCTAGACAGTGAGGTCGCTTACTAAATTCGTATAATTACCTGCATATCACCGATGTGAATATTTGATGTCGTATAAACAATGTTTAGAACAAAAATATATTTACTAATACAATTCACTTATTTTTCGACACCATTAAAATGAGTCAACAATCATGCCCAGAATCCTCAGACTCGGGCCCAGCGTCCCATAATTCTCCTTGTTCTACACTTGAAGTCCTCCCACGTGTGTCTTCACCCAAGGTCAACCGCTGTTCAAACAGTAGTATCCCTTCGAATGTGGGGAATCATTTGTTGTTAATAGCTGTGAACAACAATGTATGCAGCTTCTCATGCAAGGGAAATCTCAC
Organism: Phtheirospermum japonicum; assembly: GCA_014905375.1. Classification (NCBI taxonomy): domain Eukaryota; kingdom Viridiplantae; phylum Streptophyta; class Magnoliopsida; order Lamiales; family Orobanchaceae; genus Phtheirospermum; species Phtheirospermum japonicum. Next base: position 112,973 of record BMAC01000492.1, read on the forward strand.
TCTATTGATGCTGAAAATGGCGGCAAGTATAAAACAGATTTGCAATGTACAATAAAAAATAAATTAATTAGAAATGAAGTTTGAAATATATATTCCCTTAGAAAATGACTACGGTGCATAGCCTTAAATTGATCCAGCGATTCTGATTTGGTGAAGAATGGTGCCTTCATGGCACCAAAGAACTACTCATGGGTTTATTACATTTATATTTTGGTGGTGTTGGTATTGTAAGTTTGTAAGGCAACAACATTATGCATTCTTTGTTTGTTGTCGAGCAACTTGGGATGTTTCTGTATTGTATGTAAAGAAAGGACATGGGATGGAGACATTCTTTGTAGTGTAAATTAGTTGCAGATTGTACATATACAAAGTTGGGTTTTTTTGGGACGAATATCCATTATACTTGTATGTCGACAGATACCCCTAAATGAATGACATGTATTAAATAGAAATAATATTTATTTTTTAAAATACTAATATTAATTTGCAAATGTCTCATTTGACCTTCGAATTTAAAACTCATTAAAAAATATGTAATAAATCAGCCGAAAAAAAGGAAAGAAAAAATCTGAAAAAATAGAAATAAATATAAAATTATTTAAAATAATATATAAATATATCTAAATATATAGTTAATTGAAAAACCAAGAAAAGAAAAAACAAAACATAAATATTTTCAAATGCAGTATAATAGGACTAAAAAAATATAAAATCATATAGATAAAATATAATAACTTATAATTTTATACAGATATTTATTATAATATGAAAAGTGAAAAAAAAAAAACCAAAAAAATCAATAATAAAATAAAAATAAGGAGAAAATTCATAGAATAATTTAAATTAACTATAACTTATAGCTAATTCTAGAAAATTATTAAATAAATCTAAGAAATAAGAAAAAATAAAATAAAAGTGGTCAAAATAAAATCAATAACAATATGAAAATATAAAATTATATAAAAATAAATATGAAAATAAAATATAAACATAAAATGTAAGTCTTAAATAATATAAAATATTAAATGAAAATAATTGTTAATAAATCTGAAAAACCTGAAAAAAATCAAAACACAAATATTTTCAATTAATATTAAATAAAAATAGATTTTTTTTTATAAATTCATGTAAATAAATTATTAAAACTTATATAAATTAAACATATTTATTTAATCTAAGAAAAAATTTAAACAAATCAAAAAATCAATAATATTATAAAATTAAATATAAGTTTATAGATTTAAAAATTTATCATTAAACTCTAGAATATTATTAAGTAAATCTAAAAATAAAATTAAAAATTAAAAACATGGAGAAATATAAATTAAAATAATTGAAAAACAATGAAATGGATATCAAACATATAAACTTTGTAATTAGATTTTAAATACATATTTAATAAGTTTTTCATGAAAAATTAAGATAATATAAGCGTAATATGAAAATCTAGTCAACAAAAATGAAGAAAAATTTGAAATTGGTAACAAGAACTTGTATTTTCTTTCATAATATAGTTTTTAAACCAGATCCGGTGATACGAAGACAAACTCAACAGTCATATATATTGGTTGGTCTGTACATGCATGTTTACGTAGTATTCAGAATACTGGATTCGTTATTTTGAATACCGAATACTCATTTCTTCTAAGACTCAAAAATCAAATGCTCATCCAATCATTTTTTATAACTAAATAATTAAATACTACTAAATACAATATCATAATATAACATCATTCACTTTTCAGATATAACTTGACAACCAATACAACATAATAATACATTATCATCCACTTTTCAGACATGATTTGACATGTACAGTAAAAAGTAATGGATTGTAAATTATATAACAAATCAGAATTCTTATTCTTCACACAATTTTGAATACCCTAAATACCAGGATTCAGAATCCCAACGAATGTTAGTCCAAACAGGCCCTACATGACTCGGCTAAGACCCAGATCCAAACTTTGACCCAAAATTGTCACAAACTTGACCATGACCATTTTTTTTATTTTTTGTTTTTCAAAAGGAGATTAAAATTATATTATTAATGGTAAATTAGAACATAGAGAAGGGTAAATACTTTTATACAATTACTCTTTGAAATTAAAACTATACATGGCATACCAATACATATATATATATATATATATATATGTGTGTGTGTGTGTGTGTGTGTGTGTGTGTGTGTGTGTGTGCGCGCGTGCGCATAATATAAAGAATTCAATAAATAATTTTAAATGCTCTATGGATATACTTCTGAATATGATTTTCTCAAAGTTTTTGGTTGTTCACGCTTTCCTTACCTTAGAACATACAATAACACAAAAAAGTTGTTCAGATCATCAGAATGTGTGTTCTTGTGGTACAATCCCTCTCAAAAAGGCTATAGATGTCACTACAAAAAAATCTGATAATACCGACGGGTAGCAACCCGTAGGTGAAAGGCTGACGTTACCGACGACATCACCGACGAAAAACATTACCGACGGCCTACCGACGAACGCCACCTCTCAGAAAAACAGTCCGTCGACAAGTTCTCAGGAATTTGGAGGGATTTCAGGCCGCCGATTATGCTGACAAAAAATGTTCTTCGGTAATATCACATAATAAAAAAATTGGTTTTTGTTTGTTGACAGAAACTAAGCCGTCGGCACTATTAGAAAAAAGTGTAAAATGATTTCTACATTTTCCGACGAATAAAAAGTCATTAGAAATATTACAAAAAAAAAATAATCAGATTTGATTTTGCCAAAGGATATGTAGCCGCCGGCAAGGCCGGACCGTTTACTAACGGATATTGGGCGTCGGTAATGACGAAATCACCATACCGAAGAATTTACCGATATATTATGACTGTTCATTCGCATTTTTTAAAACATAAAAAAGGGAGAGCCTCACAATCGGGATTTTGCCGCCGCCGCCGCACATGCTGGAGTTTATTGCCGCACGAAGTTCGCCGCCGCACGGAGCACACACCTGAATTGTCGCTGGAGCACTTATACGATCACCTATTAAGGTATGATTCCCTTTGAATTAGAATTTCATGTTATCTTTTTTAATTTATGGTTTTATTTGATTTGAATTTAAGATTTAGGTATTGATAAATTTAACTGGGGTTGAATATAGGAATTTAGGATTCATTTATACAATTGTGAATGATTTTAAGTTTACAATTCATTTATGAAATTATGCTTTATTTTAGGGTTTAATTTATAATTATTTATAAATTGTATTGGATTATACATTTGTATAAAATTAGGGCTAATTAGTTCTTTAGTATTCATTTATGCAATTAGGTTTGTTTTGTGATTTAATTTATAATTATTTATAAATTAAGTTTGATTATATAAATTGAATTAAATTAGGGTTAGGTAGGGTTTAATTTGTAATCGGGGTTCAATGGTGGAAAAATACAATTAACGTGTATGTGATGGTGGTTTTTAAATGTCGTGATGATCGATTTTGTTTAATGTATGTTATTGTTTGTCGTAATATACACTTTATGATTTATTGATGTGTGTTGGTTGGGTAGACGTCGGTGATGACGTGGTGTACGACACCGGCTGGGATGTTTCTTCCCTCTAATAACAGTTTTTGAAAATGATGGTGGTTTTAAAAAGTTTTAAATTATTGGGGATGGTGATTTTGAAACGTTATGGAGATTGGTAAGTAATTGTATTTAAGATATGTTATGCTTTGTTGATATCATATATATGTGATTGACTGGTTGATATTATTGTTTTTAAATTTTGTATATGATTAATCTAGTAAGAACAATAATTAATTTTAATTTGATTTAGTATCAAATAGAGAGTTTGATACTAAATTTTGAATTATTCCCTTGTACAATAAGTACCGTAGACCCGTTTGGGATTTAGTATCAAATAGAGAGTTTGATAATAAATTTGAATTGTCTCATTTTTGGACAGTTCGAGAATTTGGGTGTAGTGTGGTTATATCTTACGCGTATGTGTTATGTTGACTTTGAAATTTTGGTTTTATACTTCTTCCTTTTGTTCTCGGGTGCATTGAAATATATGCGTACTTAGAGAACTAAGGGGTGATGCTGCTGAAATTTTGAAGCCAACAAAAATGCATATTTTAATATAATACATACTACTAACATTCGTGAATGGAAAAGAAGCCTTACCAATAATTCAAATTACTCTTCTTCCTCGTTATGTTACTGAAATTTCATTCCCCACATTCATTTCCTCTCACGAAAGAACGATCGATCATTCTAACTAGTATCTCAGATAATTAACACCCTAAATTATAGGATGGATAGTACTAATCATAGTTGGATGTACAAACGACGAGGGAATGCCGAATTTCTTTCGGATACATTCATAAAGGGGGTGGATCATTTCATCAAATTTGCACTCACACATGATTCTACAGAGAGGGACGGTGATAAGTTGAAATGTCCTTGAAAACAAATTAAGTGTAGGAATCATAGTTTCCGCAAAATCGATGACATTAAATATAACCTCTGCACCAAAGGGTTCGTCCCCGATTATCATATATGGACACATCACGGGGAAACAGTAGATCTCGCGTCATCGTGTTATAATTTTGAAGTAGGGGGATCTTCTTTCGTCATTCCTGAAAACTCCCCAAATATGTACATAAATATGGTGCAAGATGCTACGGGACCTAATTTCGAGATGAATGATGATGTAGAAGAACCGCCTAATATAGAGGCGCGGAAGTTTCTCTATATGTTGGAAGCTGCAAAACAATCTCTGTATCCAGGCTGCGAGAAACACACCTAACTCTCTTTTGTTGCTCGCCTCATAAATATAAAGCCAGAAAATGGCATTCCTCAGAAGTGTTATGATCAATTCATTGATCTAGTCAAAGAGATTGTGCCTAAAGACCATAAAGTTGTAGATAATTTTTATGAAAGTAAGAAGCTATTGAGGGGTATGGGCTTACCGGTGGAGAAGATAGATTGTTGCAAGAATAATTGCATGATCTACTATAAAGATGATTGTGACCTCGATAGTTGCAGGTTCTGTAAAGAACCCCAATTCAAACTCGTGAAGCAAGGAAGCGCAAAACGACGTAAGTCCAAATTAGTTGTGTACAAGAAGATGTACTTCTTTCCCTTGACTCCAAGTTTGTAAAGATTGTACGCATCTCTGGCTACAACGAAAAATATGCGGTGGCATGCTGAACACATAGTCGACGATGGTGTCATGCTTCACCTGTTAGATTCAGAAGCTTGGAGACATTTTGACCAAACTCATCCAGAGTTCACCGCGAAACCTCGAAACGTCAGATTGGGTCTATGCACAGATGAATCTCAATCTTTTGCTAGTTTCGGCTTGCAATATTCATCATGGTCGGTAATAGTCATACCGTATAACTTGCCGCTCTGGATGTGTATGAAGGAACAATATATATTTCTAAGTGTTCTTGTTCTAGGCCCTAAAAACCCTAAGGACAAGTTGGATGTTTTCCTACAACCTCTAATAGCAGAGTTGAAATAGCTGTGGACGGATGGTGCTGACTCATATGATGTGTCCAAGAAGCAGAACTTCAAATTGAGGGCATCCCTTATGTAGATGATTAGTGATTTTCCCTTATACTCCATGTTGTAGGGTTGGAGTAAGGCCGGTCGAACTGCTTGTCCATATTGCATGGAGTGATTTGATGCATTTACTCTAAAGTTTAGTGAAAAATAATCTTGGCTTGATAACAACCGCAAGTTACTAGAATGTGATCATCATCTTCGAAAAGACAAAAAAAAATTTTTAGAAAAAATAGGACGGTTGATGCTCCCCCGCCAAACATCCGTTCAGAAGTGGAGATATTGGCTAAGATAGATAGGCTTGGCCTTCTGAAGGTCACTGAGTTAGAAGCAGAACGTGTTATAGCTCAAATCAGAAAAACAAGTGGTTGGAAGAAAATAAGTATTTCTTGGGATCTTCCGTACTAGAGAACAAATTTAATTCATCATAATTTAGATGTTATGCACATTGAGAAGAATGTGTTCCATAATGTGTTTAACACAGTGAAAAATGTCAAGGGGGAGACAAAAGATACGTCAAAATCAAGAGATGAGTTGAATAACTACTGTTTTCATCCATAGCTTTGACCTGATGACTCTGGAAAGTATCTCAAGGCTTCTTACACACTCGATAGAAAGTCCAAAATTACTTTGTGTGAATGGGTTAAAACTCTAAATTTCCAGATGGGTACACTTCAAGTTTGGGATGCTGCATTGATATGAAAGGATTGAGATTGCATGGGACATGATTGCCACGTGTTTACAGAATGGTTAATTCCAATTGCTTTTCGCGAATTACTCCTAAATCCAGTTTGGAAAGCCCTAACAGAGTTGAGTTTGTTCTTCAAAGATATGAGTGCAATAGTTATCGAAACTTGTGATATGGCCCGTTTGGAAAAAGTATTCCTCTTATCTTGTGCCAACTTGAGAAGATCTTTCCCCCTGAGTTTTTTCGCCTCAATGGAGCATTTGCCAGTCAATTTACCATATGAGGCAAGGATTGCTGGTCCAGTGCAGTACAGGTGGATGTATCCTTTCGAAAAAATAGTGTGAAGAACAAATCAAGTGTCGAGGGCTCGATTGCAAATTCTTATCTAATTGAAGAGGTGTCCACTTTTAGTTCGTACTAATTTGAAGATCATGTCTCAACCAGAAGGACAAACTTGAAGTGTAATGAAGATGTTCAAGATGATGGAGACGAAGACGATGAGCTTCCATCAGTATTCAAAAATTGTGGTGAACCCTTCTCATCCGTAGCAGGAAAAAAATGGTTGTTAGATCAAGAGCTTGATGCGGCAAGAAAATACGTATTACTAAATTATGATGAACTCAAGGATCTTATCAGGTATAATTGACTATAAACAATATATTAGATATTACTTGATTTAACTAATTATAACAATATTTACTTCGTTAAATAAGCATCCTTTTTACGGAGGGCATTAAAAGCCAACAACTGAACATTTCAGTTGAAGAACTAAATGAAAAATTAGAACACAAATTTCCCATTTGGTTTGAGAACTATGTGAGTCAAATTATGTAAGGTTTAATTATATACATATATTACGTATTTATATTCGAATAATGTAACTTTACGCCATATATTATAGGTCTGGGATCCCTTGAATAATGCAACCAATAATTACATTAAAAGTCTAGCATTCGGTCCTTCGCATTGTGCGACTACGTTCAATGGCTGTAAGATATATGGATACAAATTTCACATGATAGCATACGGATCAGAACAATCTACATCGAACAATGGGGTCTACATAAAAGGTTCAACTTATGGAGAGGATGCACTAGTGCAGAATTGGCTTTTCACGGCGGCTCATTGACGGCGGTTCTGGAAAAACCGCCGTTACATACTTTTTTATGGCGGTTTTCCAAAAAACCGCCGTTAAATCGGTCATTTAACGGCGGTTTTCAAAAAACCGCCGTAGAATCGGACATTTTACGGCGGTTTTATAAAAACCGACGTTAAAATTGAACTAAATTATCGGCGGTTCTTAAGAAAGCGCCGTGAATTAACAAGTATTCACAGCGGTTTCTTAAAAACCGATGTTAATTATTTCATACGTTAATTATTGCTGTAGATTTAACGTCGGTTCTATTAGAACCTCCGTGAATAAGATGACATTTAACGGCGGTTTCTTAGGAACCGCCGTAGAATAGTAAGCTGCCATGTCACCGATCCTCGTCCTTATCAAGCCAAAATTTTGGACCATTGATCCGTATCTGATCCAACGATCTGGATTAAATATTAAACTAAAAAAAACATTAAATCAAAAAAACAATTATTAAATCAAAAAAATAATAAATATTAAAATAAAAAACCCTAATTCACTTTCAATCGTTAGATTCTATGAAGCTGTAGTCCGATTACCTTTGCAAAAGGCTCAGGCTGTTGATCCATCCAATTTCTATCTCAAATCTCAATTCTTACCTTCCAAAACTATGGACGCCACCGCGGGCCGCCAACAGACCGCCGCAAACCACCAGTACCAAAATCTTCGCCCAACCCCCGACGCTCGCAATCCTCTCAAACCCTCACGTCCTTCGGCTGGCAGAGACTCTCGAAGATCCCATCGTCTCATCCTCCTCCTCCTCCTCTCCACCGCCACCTCTCTGCCGCCACCTCTCCAGAAGCTTCCGGGACATCTCCTCCCAATCGCTTCTATCCACGCCCTGGCCTTCACAAAAGGACGAGCCCTTCAGATTGACAGACACTTCGTTTATTAAGGCGTCTCCGAGGTTTGTTCTTATTTGTTTGTTTTTTCAATTACTTTCTTACTCTTACCTAGTGCTTCTGGGCTTCTCCTGAATTGAAGTTTAGTTACCAGCAAAGTGGAATTTCATAGTAATTTTGTTTTCTCCCGATTTTCTGGTCTGTGAATTACATTCGCTGCACTATGGTAATATGGATAATGGGCTTGCATTCCATGTATGTATTCTGAAGGCCGAATTTGAGTCTCTTGGCTTTATGTTGGCTTCATTAAAACACAAGCACAAAGTTGAGAGTTTTGGTCATAAAGATATACTTCAATAGTTGAATTGATTCCGTTTATCGGCTAGCTGATTTTGATCTTATGTATAGATTATTCCCTGTCAGATTATGTATTTATGGAATATTCTTGTGCTTGTGTTGTCCCCTCAGCAAAAAGAATCCTGAAAAAGTTCCCCGGTATCATCTTTAGAACAGACAATGAGCCCTTCAAGGTTCCTTATTTACATTTAAAATTATTTTCCAAAAAACGTGTTAATGTAGTTCAATTTTAATTAAGTGAAATTTTCCGTGCAATTATCGAGCATAAGCGGCGATGCAACAATTTACCCAGAAAATCGTCGGCATGATGAAAAATGAGAAGTTGTATGAATCACAGGGTGGCCCGATTATTTTATCTAAGGTGTGCTCGTAAAATATATCGGCAATTCATAATTTTTTAACAATGCAAATTGATTATAATATTAGACTAGTCATTTTAATTATGTGATCTTGTTTTAATTAGATTGAGAATGAATAAAGGAGAGCACTTGGACCGGCCGGTGATGCGTACATGAATTGGGCCGCAAAGATGGCCGTCGGATTGGATACCGGAGTCCCATGGATTGGAGAAGCCCTTTATTGATCAGTAAGACGAAGAAAATGACGAGAATGGATCGATTTGGATGGTCTTGTTGAGTACATGTGTTGCTGTTTGTGGTTCATCTGCATTTGGATCATGTGTAAGTTTTATATATACTCTGTTATGTTTTTTATACAGAAACAAAAAGCAAAATGAACCCCAAACAGAGTTAAAATTATTATTTTTAAATTTATTTTGCAGGTAGGATATTCTTCACCCACTCAATCAGCTATAAGAGAGGACTTACAATTATCTCTGTCCCAGGTACTTATTTTGTTCATAGTTTTTTTTTTTCCTCAATGTTTTTGAAAAAATGACATTTTTATAACTAAATGTGAAATTACTCATTAACCTTTGTTCTGCCAGTACTCAATTTTTGGATCCATAGTCACAATTGGTGCTATGATTGGTGCAATCACTAGTGGCAAAATCGCAGATTTCATTGGGCGAAAAGGGGTATGTATTCAAATATTTTTATATTTTTAATAAAGCTTAATTAATTTAATTTAACCTAATTCTTTT
>BMAC01000492.1:142991-177544 GCA_014905375.1 Phtheirospermum japonicum
ACATTTGGTGATCTTGTATTTGGTGACTTGTGTTGTTCGTATTGTTATGTTGTGATTAATGGATAATTTTTGGATTATATGAATGATTGGTGTTTTGTGAAAGATTTTTAATTTAGGGAAATCTGGAAAAAAATGAAACAAACAGGGAAATCAAACTGTTAGATCTAGAACGACTTTTTTGAAAAGACGTTCTGGAAAATGTATAATCCAGAACATCCCTCCGAAGCTGACGATCTGGAATATACATTTTCCAGAATGCCATTCCCACAAGGGCGTTCTGGAATAAACATTTTTTAGAACGACTCTCTCAAAAAGACGATCTGGATGATGTATATTCTAGAACGTTTTTTAAAAAAGACGTTCTGGAAAATATATATTCTAGAACGTCTCTTTCTAAATGGCGTTCTGGAATATGTATATTCCAGAACGTCTCCAGAAATGAGGATCTGGAATATGTATATTCTAAAACGTCTCTTTCTAAATGGTGTTCTGGAATATGTATATTCCAGAACGTCTCTACAGAAATGACGATCTGGAATATGTATATTCTAGAACGTCTCTTTCTAAATGGTGTTCTGGAATATGTATATTCCAGAACGTCTCTACAGAAATGACGATCTGGAATATACATATTCCAGAACGTCTCTTTCTAAATGGTGTTCTGGAATATACATATTCTAGAACGCCATTTAGAAACAGACGTTCTAGAAAATCTTTATTCTAGAACGCCGTTCGAAAATGCCGTTATAGAATATATATTTTCCAAATCGTCATTTCGGAGAGACGTTCTAGTCGTATCCATTAATACTTGCGGCCCAAGCAACTCGAGTTTAGTATTGCCCGTATCCGAGTTTGAAATGAGATATGGTCGACTAGTTGGCATCTTGTAATATTAAGGCGAGATCAACAATAGATTTCATAGAAGATCAATCATTTGAACAATCGTTTCAAGAGGATGTTGTTGAAACACGTGGTGTAATCCAATTGGAGGATGTTGATTAACAACTTAATGATCCACTTATCGATGATTCCGATGCCGAAATTATCGATGATGCCGATGTCGAACTCGTCGATGATACGAAAAATGAGTATATAAACGAAGAAGAGATGAACGACGATGATTAGTTTGTAATTTGTGTCGGTAAAGGCTATAACATTATATAATTACGTAATATTTAAAAAATAATATAATTTTTTAATTTTAATTATTATTATTATAATTTTAATGTGTTTGAGGTCGTTTAGATAAGGGGGAAGAGTACTGCTGTTCGTTCAGGATCAGGTGGTCGTTTAGGATCAGCTGGTCCATCAAGTTCACATTTTTATGACTCCTCACCATCACAGCCACTTGCGTCGTCGACCTCATCGTCACAGCCACTTGCGCCGACTACCTCTGATGATTTCTTCCCCGGGTTAGATGATGTATATCCAGATGGCGCGATTCCCTCGAGACCATACCGCAGACCCCTATTTATAAAGGATTGTCGATGATATGGAGGCATCCTTGTGTATATCATCGGTCGGAGGTAATTATTAGTATTTAATAGTTAATTATTAATAATTATATATTGTTATGCCTTGTGGATTAACTTCTAAAAAATTTTCATTTTAATTAATATGTTTTCAGAGTGCGGAGTAGCTCTGCAGAGTTACCCAGGATTTTTAGATGGATTCATGAGTCTCGCGTACACCCAGTTGGACGGAGGTATAAGCATATACCTTAGGATCATCGTGATACGTGGTGGCCTCTTTTCCTGGTATTTACATTAAAATACAAACTTAATTTATTGCAGTATATATGTTTATATTTGTTTAAATAATTACTTGTTTTATGTTTTCTTGAATATTCTTTACTATAGGCTGCGTTTTATTGGGAACGGAGGCGATATTCTGATGAGGGCAAGCCTTTTATGTATCTATGTCTTATGCTTTGGCTAGCCATCTTAATGAATTGAGGCAGGCGTGGAATGCCATGGGAGAGCTACCGATTTTTGTCAGGGAGCATACTTGAAGGGCTTGGCTAGAGGCGTGGGCGAGGCCAGAGGAGGTAGAGAGGTCGAGGAGGGCTAGAAGGTACCGGATGAGCGAGCCCGAAGGTCCTGGTACCGGGATATCTAAGCATAGAGGCAGGTCTCGTGGGTGAATCTCATACGAGATAACATTATAAGTTAAATTTATTCATATTATTTAAATATATATATATATATGATAAAATAATAAATTAATTGTTACAGATGGAGGAGACTGGTGCGGAACCCAATGCGTATGATATTCTACTTAGTTTGCATCGTAGAGGTAACGGATCGTTTAAGGACCCCAAATCTCAGCAGATAGCTTTAAGTTTATGAAATTTCTAAATTCAGATTAATTTATATATTAACTTTATTTCTGTCATTATTTTCCATGAAAACAATTAACTATTTTGTTTTATCTATCAGATGGAGGTTCAAGCTACTTGGAGAGCAGACGTGCTGCATCACAGAAGTCTGGCACATTTGTCAACCTTAACGAAGTCTACCTCTCTTTAGTTAGGCCCAAGAAGGGTCAAATTTGGGATAGGATCACTCGCGAAGGAGTACGATACAGGCTCCACCACCTCTATGTCATCCCAGCCGGTCGATCCTCATATGGTGCAGATGCAGGACGAGTTGAAGAAGTTGCGCGATGCACAAGCACAGTCTCAGGATGAGTTGAAAGCGATGCGCGAGGCACAAGCGCAGTCCCAGATGGACTTCAAGAAGCTACTCCAACAACAGGTCGAGGAGCGTATTAAAGTAGCGATGGCCATGTTGGGAGTACAACCTCCCTTCCCCCTCCCCCTCCCCCTCGTGATGATTAGATTATTATCGAGATATTGGATTATTTTTGTTGAATTAATTTTGCATTATTGCTGTCGAATTCATTTGATCCTATTATTATTTATATTATTTAATATATTTTTAATTTCTATTTTTTAAAATATTTTTAAATAGGTGGATAAAAAATAGGTTCTTTATCCTAATTAAAAAATATATTATTTAAAAAAAATTACATTTACCGACGGCTATCATGTCCGTCGGATTCACAAAGTATTACACATTTATTTAATTAGTTATTGACGGGTACAAATTCTTTGGCATTAATATATTACCGACGGTCATAGTATACGTCGTTAAATAAGAAAATAAGATTCCCGATGGCATGATACTATCGGAAAGCCATCTGCATTTGCCGATGGGTAAAATATCTGTCGGTAATGGAAATTACCGACAAAGATTTCACCGACGTCGTGTATCCGTCGGCAAGTGCTTCGCTGACGGATTGCTGATGAATATGGCCGTCGGTCAACGTGGGTTTTTTTGTAGTGTGTCTTTATCCCAGTGAAAGAATCAATATTTCCAAAGAAATTAGTTTTAATGAGAGAGTTTACCTAATCTACACTCTTTTCTTCAAATAACACATTATCAACCCCACCCTCTCCTTTACTATGTTCCTCTATCCCTGTTTCCATTTATCTTGCTACACAGTCAGCCACTACCAAAAAAAACAAAATATTAGACTACCGAGGGATTATTCCCTTGGTAAACGCCAAGAATTCCTCGATATTCATTGTATCGAGGGAACTAATCCCACAATATAACCCTCTTTGGTACACAAGTACCAAGGAAATTATGATCCCTCGGCACTACTTCTAAGGGATTACTTCTTGGAAAGTCCTAGCCCCTAGATCATGTAATCCCTTAGTATTACCAAGAGACCATTCCCTTGGTATAACCGAGGGAATATTGTCCCTAAAAGATTTTCCAAAAGAAAATTTTCAGAGGGAAGCAATTCCCTCATTTTAAAAATATTTTATTATTATTATATTACACATTTCTATATAAAATACCAAAAATAATAAATTAAATATAAAAGAAAGGGAAAACAAAACACAAATTGTGATATACAAGTTTCAAAAGACTCAAAATATTTTTATAAAATATTTATCTAGTATAACAAGTATGAAACCCATCATAATTAATAAATATCATAAAAATCGTTCATAACTAATATGTCGGAGGAGGCTGCTGGGACTTCAAAAAAGATGCCATCGTAGCGACGAGATTCATGTTCATCTGAGCATCCATCTCAAGATCAAGTCATGCTTGGAAATCCTAATGTTGTTGGGCACATGTTTGTTCAGCTTGGTTGTACTTATCGTCCATCGCTTGTCGGGCTTATTTTGTGGCCTTGAGTCTACTCGCTACCCCAGAATAGGTCCCGCTGCAACTGAATTTTCATCTGTAGTTCCATCACTTGAGTCCTATCATGCTAAGAAAAATAAGTACCCCTCTAATCCTTTGAAAAATCAACCAACTTCTCGAAGCAGCCGATATCATAATGTCGGCCCTTCTTCGACCCGGTGACGTCATATAAATAAGATCCACATCAACCTTATTAGCTAGATCTTGTGATGAAGCATGTGCTCAACCAGAGGTTGCTGGAACTCCTCCTGAAATATAACTATTCATAAATTTTACATCTCTATGAAAATAAAAAATAAGTTAATTTATAATTATTAATCATGAAAGATACTTTCATTTGTAATCATTGATTTAGGATTAGCAAACGTGTTGTACTACTACTTGTGCATACGTACCAAAATTCCATATGCAGTGGTCGATCGAACCTTCTCCCATTCCGTATTCAAAGGAAATCATCGAATAATTAATATTAAATAAATAAATAATGTATTACGATTTAAAGTTACTTAGAATATCAAGTGAGTCATCAATCAAAGATTTAGACCCCCCGATGTGCTTCAATATCCCTGTACTTGAGCTATCAAGCTCCCTCAGTTTATTCGCGCTGCATTGGTCAGACTTAGATTTATACCTGTGAGAACTTGTCCAACTATATATGTAGTCGGGCTTATCCCACTCTATCTGTCATTCCCTAATTGAGATGCATGATAGATAATAAATTATTTATTATTTATTATACTAAAAAATTATAATATACTAAGTAAATCGCTTACTTCCAGAAGTCTTCACCAATGTACCTTGGCCTCTTCCCTCTCCTCGCCTCGATATCACTTCAAGAAAATAGGATTTTACCGAGGGGAGTGATCGAAGAATTCTTAGCACTCTAAGAAATCGTCTCCGCAATAGTACGGAGTCGATTGTAGAGCGGTAAGCTTTCCCGAGTCGTGTCTCTCGAAGATTGATATTATCGACGATCGGTGGTTTTATTTACTCTCTTGTTAAACTAAATTAAACTAATCTACTCCTAAGAAAGCATTAAGTCATTGAGTGGGTTTTGAGTTTTATGATAAAGCTTGAATTTAAAGGGAAACTTTAATTGAAAGTGATTTAAATGAAAATAATGAAATGAGGGTTTAGGGCGTTCGGTTCGTCTCCACGATCAATCAGTTTTTACCGAGCACTTAATCCATAATTCAGGGTTGTCAATCTCAAATTGTCGACTAAGTGTTGGGGTCGTCAATCCTAATTCTCGACAAACTCCGATTAATGGTTCTAAACGAACTTTAACCCTAAACCCCTAATTTCTAAACTAATTGCATCAAATACAAATTAAAGCTTGTTTGAAAGTAATTAATTAATGACATTGATTAAACCATTAAAATTTACTAAACTAAGAAGGCTTGCAAATTGAAAGAGAAAAAAGGAGGGAAATTAAAGCTTGAAATTGAAAACAAGTCAAAAGCATTAAATAWKAGACAAGAYAAATTTGCCAAAGAGGAAAAGTTCATGCATCTTTCAAAGTCCAAAAGCTTGTCTATCTAAAAGAGGTAAAAAGCTTGAAATTAATAGCATCCATGGAGTTTTGCAAGAAAAAGAGAACAACAAGCTAGGGAATGAAAAGGGGAAATTAAAATGCAAAGAACAACAACACAAACTAAATCTAAAAACCAACACAACTTCAATAACAACAATCAATAATAACAACACAAGAAGGTAAGAGAAAGAAAACTACCAATTGCATTGAACTCAAAAGCTTCAAATCTATTACAATCTTCCAAAAGCAACCAAGAACCACAAGTGAAGGATATGTCACCTTCTMCCACACTTGCTAAGAACACCTAAACCTAACTACACTAACTACTAAACTAGCTAAACTACATTAACTAAGGATTTAAACTAGGGTTTATTTTTGCAAGGAATGGTAGAGGCTTGGAGGAGATGGACTAGGTCCAAAACCACCAAGAGGTTGTTAGGATAAGGTTGGAAAGAGTTGGTCTTATTAATATAAAAACGTGGGGGCAAAATCATCAAAATGGACCAAAATCACGAGCTGGACTGCATCTCAGTCGATCGACTGGCAGTCGATCGACTAAGGGTCAGTCGATCGACTGCTTCGCCCAAAATTCCCAACCTTACTGCCGAGCAGTCGATCCTGGCTGTGTTAGTCGATCGACTGGCTCGGCTGTTCCGGCTTGGTTTTCTCGTTTCGCTCTAAACGTCCGCCGATTGTCGCACCTCGCTAGCACTGTGTTCCCTTGCTTTGCCCGTTCCAATCCGAGTTAAAAGAGATGCTCTGAGCGTGCGCGAGACCCGCTTGGTCAACCGCACAAAAGTTATAAAAATCTAAAACTAACAAAATAGGCCAAAACGACTACTAAACCCCGTAAATTCAAGCAAAACACACGCGTATGCGACACAAATAGGTAACAAAAAGGTGTACAAAAAAGTACAAATCAGGGAGAAACCCTTGGTAATAAGCTGAAAGCCCTCGGTAATCAATTTACCGAGGGCAAAACCGAGGGAAAACTCCACTCGGGAAATACCTTCTCGGTAAAATTTTTAGAGGAGAAATATTCCCTCGATAATTTTCTGAGGGCATTACCAAAGGTTTCTTTTTTCGGTAATATACGTGGGCCTGAATATATTTGCCTTCAGAAAAATCGAGGGGAGATTTGCCCTCGGAAAAACTGAGGAGAAATTTGCCATCGGAAAAACCGAGGGCAATTCCCTTCAGAAAATCGAGGGCATATTCCCTCGAAAAAAGGGGAAATATCCCCTTGGAAAAACCGAGGTCATATATTTTCCCTCGAAAAATATTAAAAAAACAATATTTTCAAAAATAAAAGGAAAAAACCGAAGGAATTATGGCCCTCGGTTTCCCGATGGGGGCTTGCCCTCGGTTTCCCGATGGGGGCTTGCCCTCGGTTTTATTTTAGAGGAATACTCCCCTCGGGTTTTCCCTTTTTTATTACTTTTAATTATTAATTTTAATTCATGTTTATTTATTGATCCTCAATTTTTTTTAAGAAATCATTAATAAACAGACAAATAAATTAACAAATTATTATATAAATAACTGAAAATTACAATTATTAAATTTTTTCAACAAAAGTATTTAGTAAAAAAGTTTATAAAAATATTTGATAGTCCTGTGACGGTGGAGGCTGCGGCAGGGGGTATTGCTGAAAACGAGCTAACAACTTGGCCATCTGGGCGTTCATCTGGGCTTGAAATTGTTGTTGCTCACGTAATAGCTCAGAATTGTTTTATCGCTGCTCCATCGCCTGCTAAGCTCGTCTCGTGGCCTCTAACTCCTCCCTCGGTGCTTGGAGCTGCCCTCGAGCTCCCTCACGTGAGTCTTATCCTGCTGGGAAGAGGAGGAGGAAGAACAGCTGGCTCGAAAACTCTTCGTAGCAGGCACCAACTTCCCGAACAAGCCGGTGCCATAATATCATCCCTTACTCGACCCAATGATATCGAGAAAAACAAGATCAGGGTGAACCTCGTTATCTGGATCCTGTGAAGACGCACGTACCTCATCCAAACGTCGCTCGTACTCCTCCTAAAATACAACTCATTAGTAAATTCTACTTTAAAGGCAAAGAACAAGTTAAATAATAAAGAGACTCACATTAGTATTACTAGATCTCGTATCAATCCACGTGTCGTCGTCCTTCTTGTGCGTACGTACATAAACCTGGTACGCAGTGGCCGGCTCACCCATCTTCTGCTCCTTTTATCCAAATAAAGTTGTCAGATACTTAACATTAAAAATAAGGAAATAAATAAGATATGATGATATAAAATTACTTACGATATCATAAGTATAATCGACCGTAGATCTAGACCACCCTATCATGTGGTACTCATAATATTAGTTGAGACGATTGGCAAACGGTTAATTATACTAGAAGGTCTCATCGATGTTCTGATTCCCTTGATCGATAAGGTCCTCAACATAAAGATTACTGATTGAAAATGAAAATTAATCCTATTGATACCTCTTTGATGACCTTTAACGCTTTTAGCGTGTTACAATCTGATGCATGTATTGGGTCTCCAGCATAACCTACCGTGATGTCTCTTTCGAGGTCTGACCCTAAATCCCCCATCCCCAGGAGTCTCTCCATCGTTGCTCCTGTTCCCTCGTCCTCTTTAGATGGAAAGGATCATAATGGTTCTCTCCATCCGACTTCACATCCCCCCGTGAGTGGTAGCATCCTGGCCCGAGGTGCCGTGCATAGTACTCCAATCGCGCCCTCGCAATCGGCTCCTCTCACTGGAGCTACCACTTCGGCAAACCCAATCCCTATGGATAAGACCGATCGTACGCTCACTATCTATGACCCTCACACCGCATCTAAATCCCTTCTTTAAAGTTACCGGATAAGGTCAAATTGAGTCATCCCTCTCATGAGTTTACCCTTGATGAGCCTGGGTCTTCAACTTCGCATAAGCTAATGTCCACGACTACCAGTATACGATGGTTCGACCTTGACGATGCCGATGCTAGCTTGGCAACTTTTGAAAATGAGTTTTCTCATATTAACACAATGGATAGGAGGAATCTCCACCCTTCCCACACCACGTTTGTTTAATGTATTACCTCTTTTGGAATATTCGGTGGATTGGCAATTCTGCTTCTTGTTTAATCCTTAAGGAGCTTTGTCGGGTTCACCGCCCTAATTTTCTTGCTATTGCAGCCCATGGTTTCTTTTTATAGCATTCTGAATCGAACTTTTTACACTTACTTTTTTTATTAAAATAAAAGTTCGTCCGCAACAGAACGAAGCAATTATGAGTGGTAAGTTAGACTCGAATTGAATCTCTCGAGGAAGACTAATCGAAAGGAGTTTTCATGTTTGATTCAAAAATAAGAAGATAAGGAAAAAGATATTCTAGACACGCGATCAAGTTTTGGTTTGAGAAGTTGTAATAACTAAGACGATGATTTAAACGATGAGAAATGAAATCAAAGACTTTGAAAAGATTAATAAAATGGGGGTCTAGGGCTCTAGAATCGTTTCCATGATCAATTGGCATTTTATAGAACACTTAACCTAGGAGCTGGGGTTGTTAATCCCTACTTGTAGATTAAACACTCGACAATCTCAATAATGGTTCTAAACGATTATAGGCACTAGACCCATGAAATTTAACGAGCAATCATCAACAAGTTCAATAATTCAACATAAAACACACATGAACATCCGAGTAAATATAAAAGGCTTGAAGAAAGCAACTTGAACATGAAAAATGGAGAAAGCAACAATAATTATTATCAAATTAATTTTTCAGTATCAAACATCTATTATTACGATAAATTGTAATAAATTTAACTAACAACACAAGAGCATCACAACCCAACATGAAACACATAATCAAAGGAAACACAAATTGGAATAATCGAAGAAAAGAAACTGAAAGCTTACTTGAAAATAATGGAGGGTTTCATCGTTCAAAAGAGGAAATGCACGAATCAGAACTAATCTACGTCCAGCATCCTAGCAATGCATAAAGATCTATATTCTACTAAAAGCTAAAAGCTGAATTTGAATGAAGAAAGGAATTAGAAATGAAGAAAGAATCAAGAACACTCTTGGGCTATAAAACCCTAAGAGATTCATAAATTGGTTCTCATTGCAGTCTGGTCGCGGTCTAGTATCCAGCTGAATAGAGACATCATTTAAATAGTGTCGGACGAGGAGGGCATCATGGTAAATTTACCTAAAAATGACGATTGTCAATTTGCATCGATTGACGGTGTCTCTGGCGTCATCCTCTGTCCATGTTGACCATCAGTCTACGGTGGTGCGTGGTTCTCGGCATGTCGATCGACCAAGGCTATCGACTCCGCTGGTGGGTGCCCATCGATGGGCTGTGTCAATCGATAGAGGCTAGAAAACCTCAGCACGTCGATCGGCAGATGCTTTCGATGTCGGCATCGGTGCTGCATTG
The DNA here is from genome assembly GCA_014905375.1 of Phtheirospermum japonicum. NCBI lineage: Eukaryota > Viridiplantae > Streptophyta > Magnoliopsida > Lamiales > Orobanchaceae > Phtheirospermum > Phtheirospermum japonicum. Next base: position 153,173 of record BMAC01000492.1, read on the forward strand.
ATGGGCGGCATCGGCGACACATCGATCGACGGCAACTCTGCGTCCCTCGTTTAGTTTTTATTGTTCCGAAGCTAAAATAGAAAATTAAACAAAATTAGAGCGACAACTTATGAAATGAGAGAAAAAAGGTGTTAAATGGGAAAGAAATGAAATGACCTACAAAAATACCAAAAGGTTGAAAAACGAGAGGAACAACGACCTAAAACCCATTTTAACACGCAAAACAAAATGCAAAAATGAATGAAAAACACACACTAATATGTACAAATCACATTCATGCCTCACTTTGGCGATCTCTTGGTCTCACTCTTGTTGTTGAGAATTCACAGCAATGCGATCCCGGATATATGGGTTTTCACGAGATCTACTGTTACTTCTTCGACGACTCTTTTTTATTTGGATCAAGTTATTCTCCTCCAGGCTACTTTCGAGGAACTCATTTTTCACCTCGTTTTTGTTCATGCTCATAATGCTGCTTCGGATCGTCGTAATCTTTGGAGAGATATTTTGAGCCTTCCCCTCCCTTGTCTTTTGCTTATTGGGTATTCCTACGTGGTTCTGGGTGCCCACGAGCATCATGGGGGCAACCCTCCTAACACTTCTACTTGTGCTGATTTTTGGCGTTTCTTGGATGTTAGTGGTTTTTTGCAGGTTTCCACAAGTGGCGGTTTTTTCACTAGATTTAGATGTTTCCATACTGAGTTCTAGTTTTCCCGTTTGGATCATGCTATCCATTATACTGATTTTCCCCTTGTGTGCGGGCAGATCTCCGGACTTCTTCTTCCCCGCGCTTGCTCAGATCACCAGCCCATTCTCATTGAGTGTGCTAGAGACTTGAATTCCACCTCGGGTCCTCAGATTGTCCGTTTCTAAAACTTCTAGACTTCACAGAATGATTCGAATAACCTCATCACCACCGCTTGGGCTCTCCCCTTCTAGGCTACTAATCCCATCACCCACCTTATGGATAAGTTAAGATACCTTCGCGGGGCTCTTCAGGAATGGAATGCTCAGACAGTTGGTAATGTTCATCGTCGGGTGGAGGTGATTCATGCAGAGCTTATGGCTTTATAGTCTCATTGCTTGGATATGTGGTATTCCAAGGCCGACATTGAGGCAGAGATTACCCTTCAGATTACTCCTTCGTGAGGCTATTTTTTCTCTCGCCCCGAGTAGCGCCCCTGGTCCTGGCGACTTAAATGGTCATTTTTTTCAGGAGTGTTGGGATATTGTCGAACAGGATGTTTGTACAGTCCACCACTTCTTCGAATCTTCTGAACTCCTTACTGGTTTCAATTCCAACTGTATGATCCTTATCCCGAAAGTTAAGGGGCAATTCGGGCGGAAGATTTCCATCTAATCGCTCTTAGTAATTGATCGATGATTTCTTATCACTCTAAGAAATCGTCTCCGAAATAATACAAAGTCGATTGTAGAGTGGGAAGTTGAATCCCGAGTCATGTCTCTCGAGGATTGATGATATCGGCAATCGGTGTTTCTAGTTAATCTCTTATTAATCTAAATTACACTAATTTACTCTAAGAAAGCAATAATTCATTAGGTTGGGTTTGAGTTTTTAAATTCTAATGCTTGAATTGAAATGGAAACTTTGAAAACACTAACTAAGGCAAAAGATTAAGGAAGACTAAGTGCTTGCTTAAAAGTAACTAGTTAAAGGAAATTAATTAAAACCTAATTAAAGACTTTTAACAAATTAAAGACTATTTAAGTAGGGGAAGATTGCAAGTGTTTGAAAGAGAAAAGGGAGGGAAAGTCAAAGCTTTAAAATTTAAAAGAACTCATGGTCAAAGAGCATTTAATATGGAGAAGTCAAATTAATCAAAGAGGAAAGCCCAATATATCTTTCCATGACCAAAGGTTTGTTAGCCAAATGGGGTAAAAAGCTTGAAAGGAGATGCTTCAATGGAGTTTTTGCAAAAAGAAGAATAAAAAGCTAGGAGATTAAGTTGAGGAATTCAAATGCAAGGAAAAACAACACAAACTAAAACCTAACAACCAACACACAATCAATAACAACAAAATAAGAACAACACACAATCGAAAAGAGAAATATCACTACCAAATTTCATTCCAAACCAAAGCTTCAAGGTTTAGCTACAATCTTCAAAAGCTAAAGAAAATCTTCACCACAAGAACATCTTCAAAAGATGGATATGCCACCTTCTCCAACAACTCACTATGAAAATCTAACACTATCTAACTAGACTACATTAAGGATTTCTAAGCTAGGGCTCAAAAATGCAATGTAATAGTAGAGGCTTGGGTGATATTGAACAAGCTCAAAAATCATCCAAGAGTGGATAAGGTGGTTGGGGACAAAGATGGGGTTTATGTAGAGGGTCGCATGGAAAAAATTGTCAAAAAGTCTAAACCCCCAAAATTTCCTACGAGGCATTCGATCGGTAGAGTTCCAGTCGATCGACTACCTGTCGATCGGCAGGATGGCAGCCGATCGACTGCTTTGTTGTTCAAATGGACCCAGCCTAAGTCAAGTAGTCGATTCGGGTTGAGGCAGTCGATCGGCTGGCATTGCAGTCGATCGGCTGGCATTGCAGTCGATCGGCTGGCATTGCAGTCGATCTGCGCTGCCTCCAGCTTCAGTTCCCTCATTTTTCACTCCAGAACGTTCGCCAATCGTTGTTTCTTGTTCGCGCTATGTTCCCTTGCATGTCTTCACTTGTCCGTTCCATGGAGAGTCGATTGGAATGCCATAAGAGTGAACGGTTCCCGCTTGGTCATTCTACGGCCAAAGACATAAGAACGAGTGAAAATCTATGAAGAACATAATAGAAACCATGTAAACACTACAAAACCTAAAACTAACAAAATAGGCTAATCGACTCCTAACACACATAAATAAAAGTGAAACACATGCAATCACAACACAAAAATGTAACAAAAACATGTACAAAAACGTTCAAATAAACCACCCCGCACTTGGAATAATTGCTTGTCCTCAAGCAAATTTAGTCTAGAATTGCGAAACTACCCTCGGATGATCCTAAAATAATGCACAATAACCTAATTCGAGACGTTGCATGCTACAATGATTGTTATCTTGATCAAATATGATGACAATGATGCATTGACATAGAAAGTTTAGATTGACTCGCGGAACCTAAAAGTGCCAGATAACCCTCCAAGTAGGTCCTCTCCGTCCTTGTCGCGGCTAAGGTCTATCCATGGTCAAACCGTTAACTGGCTCCCTACTAGCCCCAATCATTTACAACTCTCTTTAACAATCACAATCTAAAAAGAAAAAAGAAGTGTGCAAGGGTTGCATGTTTATTACGTAATAATTTTAAGGACTTATATTGTATCCTTGTTTATTCATCATCCCTTTTTTTCTCTTATTTATTTATTTATTTATTAATTTATTCATTTTTATTATTTTCTTTGGGTACCCAAAGAGATGAGGTACTTAAGTTACATGATATATACGATACAAAGAACGTTCAATGACTCTGATCACTCGTTGCTACTAGCAACTTACAATATTTTTGATTGAGAACATGGAGCAATTGAAGAATCCAAAAACATCCTATACAGAGTGTCCGATTACGAGGCTAGTTGAGGCACTAATTCTAAATTGAGCTCAAGGATAACGCGAAGCTAAAGCCAAACAAAGTTTCTAACAAGTTAAGCTACCTAAGTCCACTACATCCGATCGACAATCTAAACTCCCTAACAAAGTCATCAAAACCGCGTCACTTTGCCAAGGTTTCAAGCAAATATAAAACACACACTACTCAAACTATCATAAGCAAGCATACAAACAACTTAAAAACCTAAGGCGAACCCTAACCACCCCACACTTAAAACCTATCAATGTCCTCATTGCAAATTAAGCTAAAAATCGGTAAAATGTTTAAGGGGAAAACAAAACGCCCCTATTCTCGAGCTTGTGATGATGACTCAGTCATGCATAAAGTCCTCTCCAGGAGTCGGGGCAAGCTATCTACAAGACATGAACAAATGGGGGAAAAATGTGAAAACAAGCTATGTACAAAAAGTGAAAATCTTTTTGAGGTTTTTAAAATTTCTCTTTTGTTTGGATTTTCTATTATGAATATTATCTTTAATTATATATATATATATATATATAATATATTTTTTATTATTATATATATATATATATTATATATATATATATATATATATATATATATATATATTTATATATATATATATATATATATATATATTCAAGAGTTGAGATGAGAATTAAACAAACATAATCGAACAATGAATTAAAGTAAGGATAAAACAACGCAAATAAAGCACAAGTCTTATTAAAAAAAGTATAATTAGGAAAGTCATTGAAGTCTCTTACGTCGGGGGTTGAGGTTGGCTTCCTCGTCTTCTTCTTCGTACTCACTTTCTTCCTCCTCTTGATGCAACCGACTCTCAATCAACAAGAGGCGGTTTTGGATGGTGTGATGTGAACGGTCGCTCCTCGCTTGCCCTGCCCTCGTGTCCTTGGTAATCAAACCCAAATTGGCATCGATCTGATAAAAATGCGCAAACACCTATCGTTGGAAATCGTGCCAACTCATGTCGTGACCTGAGCCGGTGCTCGGGCCTCGTACTTGATGCGGGATTAATGCTTGGCTCGTGCTTGCTCCGAAATGCTTGCCCAACCCGAAGTTCGGAGCTTCATCGGTCTCAACGCCTTCATTGTGCCTCCATTCATATTCTTCTTATTCTTTGTGGCTACGGTGGCGGTGGCCTCATATGATTGTCGGGATCTTGGGCATCTTCCACAACAACTCCACTTGGTCGATTCTTTCCATGTTGGCTGCCTCAGAGTCAAATTGGAAGTGATAGTCTAGTGGGGTGATCATTCCAAACCAAAGCTTCAAGGTTTAGCTACAATCTTCAAAATCTAAAGAAAATCTTCACCACAAGAACATATACAAAAGATGGATATGTCACCTTCTCGAACAACTCGGTATGAAAATCTAACACTACCTAACTAGACTACTTTAAGGATTTCTAAGCTAGGGTTCTAAAATGCAATGGAATAGTAGAGGTTTAGGTGATATTGAGCAAGCTCAAAAATCATCCAAGAGTGGATAAGGTGGTTGGGGACAAAGCTGAGGTTTATATAGAGGGTCGCAGGGGCAAAATTGACGAAAGGCCAAAAATCCCAAAGTTTCCTGTGAGGCAGTCGATCGGTAGAGTCCAGTCGATCGACTGCCTATCGATCGGTAGGATGGAAGCCGATCTACTGCTTTGTTGTTCAAACGGGCCTAGCCTTAGTCAAATAGTTGATTCGGGCTGAGGCAGTCGATCGGTTGGCATGGCAGTCGATCTGAGCTGCCTCTTGCTCGGTTTCCTCATTTTCTGCTCCAAAACATCCGCTGGTCATCATTTTTTGTTGTCTCTATGTTCCCTTGCAGGTCTTCACTTTTCTGTTCCATAGCGAGACGATTGGAATGCCATAAGCGTGCGCGGGTCCCGCTTGGTCATTCTATGGCCAAAAATAGTGAAAAAATATGAAGAACGTAATAGAAACCGCGTAAACACTACAAAACCTAAAACTAACAAAATAGGCTTAATCGAATCCTTGCACCCATAAATGCAAGAAAAACACATGCAATCATGACACAAAAATGTAACAAAAATATGTACAATATGTGCAAATCAGTAACTTCTTATTCAAACTCATTACTAAGATCATGGTTACCCTTCTTGGTACTGTCATTGGTAATGTGATTTCGGGTTCCTAGTTTGGCTTTATTCTTGAAAAACAAATTCATGATTGTATCGCGATTTCTTCTGAGGCTTTTAACTGGCTTACTTCCCGCACTTTCGGTAATAACATGATCATGAAGATTAACATCCCAAAACCTTTGATACTCTGGATTGGGGCTTTCTGATTACGGTTTTACGACATTTTGGTTTTTCACCTATATTTATTGGGTGGGTTGAGACCATTCTTCACTCAGCTCATATCTCGATGCTTTTTAATGGTAGCCATGTTGGCTATTTTAATTGCAACAAGGGGTTTTGTCAAGGGGACCCACTTTCCCCTCTTCTGTTTTGCATTGCTTAGGATGTCCTCTTGCGTGCTCTTTATTTTGTTGCAGACTGTGGTACGGTCTCTCTGTTTTGTGCCGGTCACTTTCTCTACTTTTCGACTTGCCCTTTTTACGCCGACGATGTCCTTGTTATGAGCTATGCTTCGACCCCTAGTACTTAGGATATCTTGGACATCTTCCATCGCTACGGGGATTTCTCCGGGCAGGTTCTCAGCTCGGAGAAATCTAAGATCTATTTGGTTCCATGGTTACCCCTGAAGTTACCTAATGTATCTACTAGGCCTCCAGTTTCTATGTGGGCTAGCTCCCGGCCTCTTATCTTGGCATTCTGATGTTTTGCAGAAGCCCCCATACTTCTCATCTTCGCCCGATCTTTGATAATACTCTTGCTAAGTTTGGGCATTGAAAGGGTTCCTCGCTATCTCTGGCAGGTCGTATCTACTTAGTTAACTCGATGCATTTTATGCTCATCCTCAGATGACCTACTTCGCTTCTTCTCAAGCTCGAGATGACTATCCAAGATTTTCTCTGGTCTGGAAATATTTTGAAGCATAAGTGGTGCACTATTAACTACGCTCGTTGTTGTTCCCCCTGTGAGGAAGGTGTCCTTGGTATCCATTCGGTCACCACATCCAATTATTTGTTTCTCTTCAAATTTGCTAATAACTTTCTTAACAAGGACACTATGGACTTTGTTCTTATTCATAAGTGATTTTTAAGATGAATGGTTATCCACGTGCTCATGTCTCTTCCTCTATTTGGGTAGGCATTAGGGGCCATGTTACTAGCATTCTAGAGAACTCTCGTTGGATTCTGGGTAGTGATTCTAGGGTTAGCTTTTGGTGGGATAATTGGCTCAGTTACTCTATCACTACACGTATCGGCATTCTTGAGATTCTTAATCATCACTTTTCATAGTCCATTGTTGATTATTTCTTTTCAGGGGTTTGGCCCTTAAATGAGATTTTCCCTACCACTTTTACTGAAATTGTCATTGACATCCTTTGGTTTCCCATGGTCCCTCACACTCAGGATAAGCGTGTTTGGTATATTTTTTGATAAAGGGGATATTTTGGCTAAGATTGCGTATGACCATAAATTTCTTAAGGTTTGATGGGGCGGATGGATTTTGTTTTTGAACATTTCTGCTCGGCACTCTGTCACAGTTTGGAAGGTAATTTTTAATCATCTTGAAGTCTTTGACGTGATTCGCAGGCGGGGGTTCATCGGTCCTTCATTTTTTTGATTCTTCTATGCGAGATCTGAAGTGGTTGACCATATTCTTAAGGGTTGTCAATTCGCTCGTCACCTTTGAGATGGATCGAGGATACTTTTGATATCCGACTACCCCTTTCAAGTGGTTTTGCTAACCTTTGTGTTTTTGCTATTGATTGTCATTTTAGTGCGCAGGTACTTTTTTTGTGGAATGTTGCATTCATCTCGATGATTTGGCATCTTCATGCAACTGCATTCACAATGGAGTCCATCCATCTACTACGGTGTCTCTAATTCTCATTCACTCGCTTGTTCTGGAGTCCTCAGTTTTGGAGAATGGCACGATGTCTAATACTGTCTCTGACCTGCTCTGTTTCCGCAAATTGGGTGTGTGTGGTAGGCCCACGCCTCCGCCCACCCTCTCCCCTATGATCTGGTTGCTCCCTTCCCTAGCTGGGTTAAAGTGAATACTGATGGCTAGGCATGGCGATGGGTCGGGTTGGGCCGGGTACTAGAGGACCCGGACCCGCCTCGTCTACCCCACAGGTCGGGTCGGACAGGTTGGCCCGTTATATTTACTTTTTGTTATTTTTAATTGAATTTAAGATTATTTTAATATATAATAACACATATATCATTATAAAAAATAAATATAAGATGAAAAACTAATTAAAAACAATAACAAATGTAAAAAAACTTAATAATTCATATAAAATAAATATTTAATATATATATAAAATATATTTAAAAACAAAAAAAAATACAGCGGGGCCGGGCGAGGTGGGTACCCGCGGGGCGAAGACGGTACCCAGACCAGATGTGTATAAGAGACAGGGATTCGCCTTCGAGGCTGAGCTGGAGGCCGCGATGATAGTTGTTGATGAGGCTAATCTTAGAGGATGGAGAAAGATTTGGTTGGAATTTGACTCTACTTATGTGGTGAACCTTTTTGTAAAGCGTTGTCTTGATGTCCCTTTCTTAGCAGGCTGGCGCCGAGTACTCTTCCTCACTTTGATGGATTTCATGCTTTCACATATTTATCGAGAAGGTAATCGTGTTGCAGATGCTCTCTCCAAATCCAAGTCCCCTTATTGTGTCTGGTTTACGTCGCCTCTGGAATTTCTTACTAATTTTGTTAATGATGATATTTTGGGTAGACCGGTAATTTGTTCTTCACGCTAATTGCCAGGAACCCTCGGGTGGCAGCTTACCTTGGTCTCGAAAGCGGACCTTGAGAGTGCATCTTTATGGATCACGACTTGCTTGTTACAGCCTGCTTTTCTTTTTGTCCGTTTTGTGTTGCTTTGGTCCATTCCTTGTGCTACTGGCATGGGGAGGGTACTCGTTCCTCTACGAGGGTTTATCCCACAAGGGTGGGTTTACCTCGAGAGGTTTTAACGAGGCATAAACATATGCCTTTAGTTAGGGAATCGACGTCATGATCTTTGTAATTGTTGAATTTTTCTTCTTTTATTAATAAAATTCATAATTTATTAAAAAAAATCTAGACCCCCCCTCCCCATGCTTCGACATCCCAGAACCCAGACCAGTATGCTTGCTCCTCCTGTTCTTCTTTCATTGCTTGAACCTCCTCCTGTTCTCGGGCTTAGCCCACTCAACTGTCCAAGCCCTAGTTGAAATATATGATATATAAAATATAAACCATTTGTAATAATAAAAAATTTAACTTAATAAGAAAATATAACATAATCATTTACCTTCAGACCCCCTCGTCTATGAATCTCGGTGGTTGACCACCATTAGCATCATGATAATACATATACTCGTTCAGCTGCTTCCTATACTTTTCTTGCATCGTGTTGAGAAATGCTATCTGTATATTCCGTAGAGTATACAGGTCTGTGTCTGATTTGTACATATTTGTGTGCGATTTTCGTATGTTTTTGTTTCTTGTCGTGTGTGCTTTAGTCAGTTTTTAGTCGTATTTTATCCCATTTTCCCTTATTTTGTGTTTTTGTAGCGTTTGTCGTCTTTTTAGTGTTTTTCGTATTACTCTTTTACTTTTTTTAGATTTTTATGTTATTTTGATTTTCTTTATTGTCGGGTAGTCGATCAAGACTAGGAGCATTCCCAAGGATCAGAAATGACTTGATTTGATGAAAACTTGACCCGCGAAGCACAACCAACGATCGCCACGTGCATCGAGGCCCCATCGACGCGCCGTCGATGCCCATTCAATAATTCATCGACATGCCGTCGATGCCCAGTCGACACACCATCGACAGGGCCATTTTCCAACATTGGTGGTAAGGCCATTTTGGGAAAAACGACTATTTTGCTCTCACTTCACCCCTATAAATATAACATTTCATTTAGAAATAAGGGTTCTTGAACCCCTTAGGGTTTGACAACAGAAGAATACTCTCTTTTTTCTCTTCATCTTTCTTCATTTTATTCATTCAAATTTCCAGCTTTTAGTTTTTAATAGGTTATGGATTCTTGATCATGTTCGGATGTAGGACGTATCTTGGTTTAATTTTGTTTAATTTCTCGTTGGAAAATTGAAATCCACCATTATTAATTAGTAAGCTTTCATTTCCTTTCTTATATTATTCGAATTTCTTTTAGGCTTGATTATGAGTTTTTCTTGTTGGGTTTGTTATGTTCTTGATTCATAATTATTTTTCTTGAATTTTTCATGGTTTTATGTTATACAATTGTTAGAAGTTTATATGAATATAATTGTTGATCTTCAAGCTCATTTTCCATTGTTTCTTTATTTCAAGCTTTTTATCTCTTTAATCATTGTTTCACCCTGAAAATAATGGAACCACGAATACCTGCTTCTTCCTTAAATATCCTGACCTCCTCCAAAAAAACACGTTAGAAAGGACCATCGGGGGATTTCCGGTGGAAACCTCTCCGATGCTTAAGTCAGTAAAGCAGATTTTCTTATCGGAATATTTCAAGTTAGTCAGTTCAGAATGTCATACCTTTCTCAGCCTTGGGACTGAGATATTTATAACTTTCGCCCAGTGGGGCCTTTTCCAAGATCTTAGAAACGGAAACCACGAATCTCGGTCCGTTTACTTAAGACGACCTAACCAGGAAGCTTCCTCGTGGAATATCAGTCGACCTGGCCTGGAAATTTCTTCCCGGAGAGCAGATCAGCCCTGTCGCCCTTCCTCAAGTTCTCAACCTGATTTTCTAAAACCGCGCTCAAGGCTTTAGATCAGGTCAGTATAGTTCCCATAGGGCATCCGTTCAGATCATCCATTTTCTCTTAGGGCTTCAGTTCAGATCATCCCTTTTATCTTAGGGCTTCAGTTCAGATCACCCCTTTTATCTTAGGGCTTCAGTTCAGATCATCCCAACTAGACCCTAGTTTTGTGCCCCGCCATCAGATTAGGTCGTACCAACTAGTCCCCCCCCCCCCCCCCCCAATAGTTGGGATGAGTTGCAACGCCTAGGTCTCCTCACCTGACGGTTAGGATTATTAACGTGTCTTTTCAGGAATCGTGTTCTAACGCGCATTGCATGCGCAAATCCCGTCAAAACCACTTTCTCATATCAGGTTACGTTCTTTGGGGATTACCCGCAATGCCTCATATTCCCTCCCCGTATTTGAAATTCTCCACGCGTCTTGTCATATACTGTAGTCTGACACGCATTAAATGCACAAATCCCGCCAAATCCTCTCTCTTCCTAAAAATTCATTTTCCAAGTATATCGCTTTACCTCTTCATTCACTTTATTCATTTCTATCCCTCTGCACTCACTCGTTTCCTCCAGAACTTCTTGCTCCTTTTTTCCTCCGATCAAGGTCTTCTTCTCCTTAGAACCAGGTACCCACTCACTCTCCTATAAATCTTAATTATGTCTATCTCTATCTCTTTTACCCTTTCATCTTCTGGGGATTTATCATCATCCCTCAATTTATCTTCCTCGGCAACACCATCGGCAGCCGCCTCCGGTGGGCAACATCATGTTCTTCCTGGTAATGACAATGATAACATAGCCATCGTTAGCAATCAGGCCCTTCGAGAAATACGTTCCAAGTTTCCCATCTCCAACGACTTCTCTTTAACCAGCCCAGATTCCGGTGAAAGAGCCTCGCAACCACCCAAGGTCATTTAACATTCTTTATCGATCAATTCCAGGCGGGATTAAGCCTCCCCGCCCATTCTTTCATTCTAGCGATGTTGCGGATGTACCGGATTCCGGTACATCAATTCGTGCCTAACGCCTTTAGGGTCATGGTAGGGTTCAACCTAGCATCCCAATTTTTGGGCTTACCCTCATGGCCCAATTGTTTTACTCCTTATTCCAGGCTAAAAGCTCCTCTTCTGGTTTTTTCTATTTATCCGCCCGAGCTGATGTCCATTCTCTGGTCGAGAACCCCTCCTCCAACAAGGTCTGGAGGAAGAAATTCTTTTTTGTCCAGTGCTCAGGTTACTGGGGCTTCTCCCCTGTGCCCATTAACACTCTCCCAGCTCAGGCTCGTTTATCCAAGGGAGACCGACCTCCTTACCTGGAGAAAAATATAGCCACCCTAGAACATCCTTCACTTGACCAAACTTCTCAAGCCTGATATCCTGAGCTTCTTAAATACTCAGAAAGAGAACGGGCCTCTCCCTCCTGAGATCGGTATACTCCAGAGCCAACCAGATCTTCTCCTTTTAACATATGTTCTCCATACTTGAGCATTTTCCGGTGTTTATTTTATTGCTTATCCTTTTGGCTAAAGATTTTTCTCTTTCTCTCCCTTTTTTTTTTATTTTTTTTAGTCAAGATGATGAAAGAGAGAATGGCCACGAGGCTCAAGAGGACCACTCCCGGTGGCCAAAAGAGCCTTCTTAGAAAGCCTGCCAATGCTTCCTTATCCACCGATGCCGAGGTGGCAGCAGTCCCTGAGAGATTGGAGGGGCCCATCAGGCCAGAGTGGGTGATCCAACCCGAGCAGGTGACCAGTCCCGCAATCGACCTAACTACCCACTCTGCTTCGGAGGATGAGTAGGCACCGGCCTCGCGCAAGCATGCCCATTCGGGAAAAGGGGTAGCCGCACCGAGACCACAAGTAAGCACCCCTAATCAGAGCTTTTTCAATGGCTCGTTTGTCCAGAATTGTCTAGGAGACGTGGCAGTTCATCTCGTCATGGGACAATCCCCTTCCCTTGACCGCCGGGCTTTGGAGAAATGGGCTGATCATGAGCTGATTGAGTCCTTCTGCCAAGATGAGGCTCCGGTAAGGGTTTCACTATTCTGATCACCACCCTCATTATTTCATTTCATTTTCATCTTTTCCTCATTTCTTTTTTTTAGGCTGCTGTTAAGAGAGCTTCCCTTTTGGCGCAAGCCCGGGGCTCTATGATGAATGCTAATTTGTCCAAAAAGCATGTAGCCTTACAAGAGCAATAGAAGCGGTTGGTCGCCCGACTGAGGAGAGAAATGTCGAGCTCAATGCTTCTCAGACAGAGCTAAAGGCTGCTCAAGTTGAACTAAAGGCTGCCCAGGTCGAGCTACAGAAGGCTCAAAAGTCAAAGGGGAAGAGTCGGGCTCTGGCTATGATCCAAGCAGAGGAAGCCAAGGAAAGACTCCAACTGGAATGAGCCAAGGGGAAAACTAAAGGCCGAGCTGAATTCCTTAATTCAGAGGAAGGGCAGCGGCTCATTCAGCTAACCAGGGAGATAACCCGATGGGATTTCCTTGGTTCCATTGAGCTGTATGACATCCTGGTGCCCGAGGCCGAAGTTTACTACCACCTTGATCTAGATGCCCAAGAAAAATGGTCTACCGAGAGCCCCTTGGCTCCCTTTGACCATTCCATTCCTCTGTGAAATCCTCTAGAACCCACCAGCTTCTCATATGTTAAGGAGGATGATCGGCTTCATCAGCTCGGGGCCCCTGAGTTTGCTGAGCAAATTTGCCAAGCATTTTATACCTCTTCTTCAGTCTCCCTCTCCTACCTTTGCGAATTTGGGTGAGCTCCAATACAGCATCCAGTTTGAGCAAGATTTTAGAGAAGTCTCCAGGGCAACGGAGCAAGTTGGTGGAGAGCTGAACACTGAAGATTATGGAGCTTAGAGTGTCTGTCTATCAAGGGTTATAGTTTTGATTTATTAATTCATGGGTCTGTATTTTGAACAATATATTTTGTCTGCTTTTCTATTTTGTCTGCTTTTACCTAGGGTTTCTGAGAACTCAGGGAACCCCAGTACCTCCTTATCTATAAAATCCTTTTCTCCTCTGCATATTTTTTCATTATGGCTCGTATTCTCTCTCTAGAGAAATTGATAATTTGAAAAAGAAAAACCTTGCATTCTTTAACAAAAACTTTCATCTTTCCGAAGAGAATGCCCATCTGCGTGAAACATTTTCCCAATTTCGCAAATTTCTGGGGAGAAAAATGCAGAAGAAGATCCATTATAATCGTGAGTGGGTGGAGCTCTGCCAGCTCAACCGCCAACTCCAGGAGGGAAAAGCTGATCTGCTTGAGTCAGTATGCCAACTGACCAATATCGTTAGCGAGGCTCACTCTGCCATTGAACGAGCGGACAGATAGCGTCAACGCCTTCAAATGACTGAGCGCGAGTTGTGGTGCCTTCGACGGGTTTTGGCTTTTGACAAGAGAGCTTCTTCATCTCATCCATGGTGTTTGTATGTTTTGGCTTGGTGTACTTCTGTGATCTGTAATTTCCGCAAGCACTTCTTTTCCCATGTAGTTGTAATCAAATATGTTGAGTTGGTGAAATTTGCTGTATTTTTTAATATGTATCCTTGAATGTTCTTGTAATGCGCACTTCTCTTGACCAAAACAGGCTCGAATGCTCATCTCTTGGTACCTCGGTCCGAGGTTCTAGGGTGTACCTTTACTGCTAATTGTAAAGGCTCATGTCCTTTACTGACTATTTGGGGCTCATGCCCTTAATTGTTAATCAAGTCGGTCAGAGATGTTCACCCCTAATCCAATCGAGGCTAGAAATCTTACTAACAATCAGTTCAGGGTTTTCAGGGCATCCGCCCTTAGCCAAGCAGAGCTAAAATTTTGCTGACAATCAGGTTAGGAATTCTGGGCATCCGCCCTTAGCCAATCAGAGCTAGATTCACTGGTGCAGAAACTGCCAATCCAGAAGGGTAATTCTGCCTATCCAAAATGTCTTTCTGTGACTTTTGTAGTGTCATAGTTCTACAAAGTCTGTACTTTCCAGAATGCCTTTTTTTACCCTTCTGGATTGACAAACTTTCTAGAAGGGTAAAAAAAAGGCGTTCTAGTAATAGTTTTTCTGTTCTAGAATGGTACCATACCATATTGATCCGCCACTTTCCAGAACGGTATTTTGAAATACCGTTCTGGAAATCGTGACTTTTCAGAACGGTATTTCAAAATACCGTTATGGAAAGTCTCTCTTTCCAAAACGGTATTTTGAAATACCGTTCTGAAAAGTATAACTTACCAGAACGGTATTTGAAAATACCGTTCTAAAAGTGCGACTTTCCAGAACGGTATTTTTAAATACCGTTCTGCTAAGTTATACTTTCCAGATCGGATTTTTGAAAATACCGTTTTGGTAAGTCCATTTACTAGAACGGTTTTACAAAAGTTACCTTCTAGAAAGTTTACAGAATTAAAAAAATGAAATGAAAGCAGGAATACACCAAAATCAATAATAATAAATATTGTGATTATATTTATTATATCACCAAATTTCAATAAAATCTAAGACACAGCAAACTAAAACTAATATTAATACAATAATATTTTTTATTCAACTGTATGAAATCAAAAAAAAAAAAGATAAAGTCTTCATGAAACCTTAAGATCTCCAGATTCACCATCAACTATTGGCTCACTGTCTTCATAAAATACCACTTCCTGGAAAAATGAAAACGTAAGAAATTAACATATTACCACCGAACACAATCAAATTTAGTAATTAATGCATCCATTTATTCGAAACTGAAAATTATATATTAACAACCTGATCTTTTGATAAACAAGAGATTGGCAGCCAACAATACGCATTTCATCATGTCTTGTTTGATCCAGCAAAATGTGTATAATACTAAGAAAACTACCAACAAACAATGGCCTGTCACACAATACTTGGCATCAATTTCATCAATAAATATGACTGATGGTCTATTTACCTGTAGAAGAACATATATTTCGAATTTTATTGTACTTGATAAAATTTCTGCAATTTGCCACAAAAAAAAACCCTCAGGTTTGGGTCTATGACACAAAGAACCCAAGAAATTCCAATATTACAAAAAACCCCTGAAAAGGGTTTGATTCTATCATAAATTCTTCGGGATAATCATATTATTTTCTTGAAGGTAAAGGGGTTTTGAATTATGAACAGAGAGAATATAATATTAAATCGAATCTAAACATATAATCCCCAAGAATACAGAATTTATCGTAAAATAAATAGTATATTTGATCTTAATAAAATAAAATCGTAATTATCTTAAAACAAATAATCCCCAGCAATATCGTAATTATCCCTAAACATATAATCCCCAAGAACACAGAATTTAAAACAAATAAAATAAATAGTATATTTGAGCTTAATAAAATAATGTTTGTCATTAGCTAATAAAATACATACCGAAGGGTAAGGCCATTTGTAATGCCTGCTCCACCAGTCGAGTAACGATTGGCGAGCCTCCTTAGGCAGCTTCCCTTTCTTTCTCTTCTTCAAGAATTCAAGCTTGAGGCTGCCCAAATAACAGATGTATTTCCATAAAAGCTGGTATTTGAGCTCTCGATCCTCCGCTTGAGGGTTTACAAAACTGTTGTTCACATCAACCTCTTCTTCCGAAGACCCATTTCTCTCCATTGCTTCGGCACAAGCTGTCATCACAGAAAATAATAATTAAAGAATTCATAGCATGAAAAATGAGTAACTTGTGCATGTGTGTATGCTTTGATCATGCTAATATGAAAAAAGCATGATATTATTAAACCCTTGAATGAAGGCATAATTTACAGGATGAACTAAAAATTGTAGATATCAATTCAAGATTATGTTTAAACCATATCAAGACTTGATTCAATAGAAATACATAAGTAACATTCACAAGATTTAATCTAGGCTATAAAAAAATCAATAAATTTGATTAGCATATAAGTACTAAAACGATAACGGAGCTCAATTACGAAAATCAGGTTTTGGCCAAATATAGGGAAAAAAATCAACAACTGAAATGAGGACTAATTACCTTCTAATCCATCAGTGATTGCCCAAGCTTGGAGTCTTGTGCATACTCTCTGGGCGGTGTGTAAGCTAATGGGTAAGATTCTAAAAATCGTATTTTCTCCTGCAGGTGACACAATAATCAATTTTCATTTTATTACTTATAATCAAATGCCAATCAGCTATTAGATTTGATTAAGCATGCATTACGTAGCCATAAATATGAATGATCAGGTGGCAAGTAAATGCATAAAAGAAACCAATTTGATCAAGAATAATCTTACACAATAGCTTAACTCCAATGTTTTTGTAGTTGCCAACAGTTAAATAGTTTCATATTAGAAAAAAGAATTCAAATTATTTTTACTTTCATTTATAATTATTGACACCACATCAACTTTGACACAAGCAAATAGAAAAGAATAATGCGTGTGTACCTTGCAGAGCAACCGAGATTTACTACTGGCTTTTTCGCGTTCATCTAACATATAATATAAGGTCCATATTATGAAAAATGCAATTATTATAAAATGATGGTAGCAACAGGCACAATAATAATAAAAATAATAATACCTGTAAGAATATTATGTTCACGTGATCTCACATTTCCACTGCATAAGACACCGGTTGCAAGTAAAATCAAGTGAAATTACAGTTTAAAAAATGCCACAAAACCAACATCTTATTAAGCTGACAAACTGGCCGAATGGGTTAATCTAGAAAAAAAAAAGAAAAAAAAAGCTCAACCCACTAAGTCGTGATCTTCAAGGAGTTCGAGATCAAATATATCAAGCTTAAATCGTTTGAGATCAAATGTATCAAGCTTAATATCAGTTCCTACATCAACTACTGAAAATGCAGATAATGCAACCACATTCATGAGATATTATGTCGTTTTATTAATATTATTACGGTCGATGATATTAAGCAAATTGAATGAAATTAAATATGAGAAAAATAAAGTTTACTATGCATAATATTTTACTAGAGAATATATATATATATATTCTCGAGGATAATTATCAGTAACCAATACTAATCAAAAAAGAAGCAATTATTAACCATATCAGGTTCTCCTACTACATACACAACGCATTGACTTACATCTGGATTTTGCTATTGATATTCCTTGCGAGAATCCTCCCTGGGACATTTAAATTCAAGACGAAAAGGTATTAAGCTCGGAAATACAAAAACATGGTATTTAGAAAAATAGCAAGTTTTTTTTGGCAGGATATTTTTTTCTCCGCAGCAGATAATGTTGAAAATGCATTTCTCCGCATGAATTTCAGGATTTGAATTATTAATCAAGTAAAATCATGATCTTCGATTAATAAAAATTGTTTCAAAAAAATAAAAATTCCAAATATTTTACACGAGCTAACAATGTGAATCGAAATAATAAAATAATAAAATAAAAATAAAATCATACAAGAAGTAGAAGAAAGTTGTGGAAGGTTTCTCAGGTTTCATGCCGTCAATTTTCTTCGCCATTCTCTGGGCAGTCTTTTGGGCCTTACTTCAAGATCAGTAACATCTTGAATGTCTACAACGACCACTGCAGCTCCTTTACCAAGGGCATATCTGAGGAAACATATTTAAGGGGAAAAGAATTATCTCCAACTCACTAGAAAATACAACAAGAACATCTCGTTATTTATCTGAGAAACTTTTTTAAAAATAATGTTATTTATTTGAATCAATCAACGAAAAGGATACTCTTTGATCCCAAGAGAGCTGTTGTGATTCTCCATCGTGTACACAAAAGTACTTTGATTACCCCAAGCAAACGTCTCGCCGACGAGTTTCAATGCAGTTGTTGCTCCAGAGGTAAATATACATTTATACTCCCGAGGAGACGCGTTAAAGAAATTAAGGACCTGCGCGAGATAAAAATAAAAAAAATATATAATAAATTATCTCAGAAAGATAAACTATACGAATTTGTATACATCACAAACCTGTTGTCGAGCCTCGCACACAATGTCACTAGTCATTAAGCTGCAGTTGCTCTTGATCAGCAATTGGAATTTTGTCAAGCTGTTGCACCTCCTCATAGAAATGGACGCTCTCCCCAACCAAACAGATACATTAATGAAATAATAAATAGGCTTCCTTCAACATTATCACACAAGGGACAAATATACATATAATGAAAAGGAAAACGGGACAATTACAAAAGTACCCTCGAAATTTGATTCAATGTTAAAATTAAGGGACGGTCTGTAATATTTTTTTAAATGTGAATGGGAGGCTTTGAAATATTTGTTGCTTTTGGAAGGGTAAATGTAAAACCAAAAAAATAAAAATCTCAGTGCCATGATTTTTGAAATTTGAAAGTTAGTTAGATTTTTATGTAACTAGGCCAAACCTCAAGGGTATGTTTAGTAATTACCCAAAGTTAGAAAGAATTACGATCTAAAAGGCAATAACTCGACACTTAAAAGAAAATTCCATAAACGAGCGACGAAATCTCCTGTTTAAATGAAGCTTATCAAAAGGTTCATTAGGGTTTACCAACTGGGTAGATTCCCATTCTACTAAAAGCCTGCTATCAGGTAGTATACCCAATGCCCGGCCCATTATAATGCTTGGTGGGTGGTCCTTTTCCCTCAAGCTCGTAAGTGTGACGAGGGGCTGGGATATCGATATAGAAAATAATGACAGCACAAGGAGACTTGTCTGGAAACAATAATCAAGAAAAAATAATATAAATGTGAGAAATGAAAGTGAAGGTAAAATAGAAATAAAACCAGGTTAGGCATACTTACCATAAATAGTAATAAGAATCTTGAAATGATTTGAAGCAATTCAATATCTTCGTATGCCTCATTCAGAATATAACAGACCACCCATAGCCCTTCGAAGGAAATAAAAAAGGCCACATGTGAACTATTGAGTTAGATACATATAAAAACACAGAAAATTGGAAAATATCAACATTTTTTTAAAAAAAGGGGGTGTTTACATCATTAAAAAGAAAAAAATCTTAATTATATTTTTGGTTCGACTTCTACAAAGAATGAAACAAATGAGCACTTTTACAACTTATTCACCAAACAGTCTCTTTAAACTAAATCACTATAAATGTACCATCACAATTATCACATGAATCTGAATCACTATAAATACATTTTATAATCATACTTCATCATATTTCACTATTCACATTTTCACCGACCAACACATAATTATGGAGAAGAGAATATCACGAATCTGAGATGGGATTCTATTGCAACATCCATATATTGTACATTCCGTGTTAGCATTGAGCTTCATAGTGATGGACCCTTTCAAGATGAGTCCACTTGGCGGCCGTGATTTTAGGCCCATGACAAACAACATAGTGCCTTACGACCAAATGATGGGGAGTTGGCCTTGGGACAACCGGAGTTAGTTAGGACTTGGTAATTTGGAATTTAAGGACGAAGTTTTCGGACCGGAGTCATTGGAGTTCAATACTTCGGGCCGTGGCCCTTATGTTTGATTAGTCGACGGACGTGTAGTGAGGTGGATGTGCAAAGATGTTGGCTGGGAAACATTTGCACTCGTCTAGCGTAACTGATAAAAACTTCTCATTTTTTCATAGTTTTCAAACAAAAGTACTATTGAGGTCGAATCCATTTAAATTAATAAATAATTAATAATTAAACAATATTTTTTCTTTGAAAATCATGAATACCCTTTTAATATTTGCTTCTATTTCACAAACTCCACTATATTCATATGTTAGTATTTTTGTTAATTTGCTGGTGTTTGGAGCTATGTTACAGGTCTGAGAAGATATGTGCACAAGCTAAGGACTCAAAGACAAAAAAGCAGGGGAAGTTGGAGTCGAGATGCGGACGTCCTTTAAGCCTAAGGTTCGACAGAAAAAGTGCCGACCTATACATAGCAGACGCTTACTATGGACTACTTGTGGTGGGCCCCGAAGGTGACCATGACAAGACCAATACGATAGATCCATCGATTAACAATTGTACACAATTAACAGGGTTGACATATAGATGATGTAAACATGACTGAAAGGAACACGGGTGGATTGATGTAATTTGGGGACAATAAATTTGGGGACCAAGAAATCGTAACACAATAAATTTGGGGGCTAGGGTTTCGAAATTGATGTAATTTGGGGAGTAAATACCTTACGATTTAGGATTTCAGACCAGCACCAGGAGTAGGAGTAGAGGGCGGCGGAGAGCACGGGTGGAGAGCCGGAGGCGGCGGGCAGAGATGGCGGTTTTCCCCTTCTTCTTCTTCTTCAGCCTCGCGACTGGAGAGCTTTTTTCTCTGGACCAGCGCACTGTTTGCTTAGAACCGTCTTCCTCAGTTGTGAGCTGGCGGCCGGAGCGAGCTGGGGCGACGGCTGGAGCGAGCTGGGGCGATGACTGGAGCGAGCTGGATGAAAATGTATGGATGAAAAGGTATGGATGAAAAACGTATGGACATTATTTAATTAGTAAATGTTAAACAAGAATAATATTTTAATATTTAATTAGTAAATGGAAAACGAGAACGGTATTTAAAATACCGTTTAGTATCGGCGAAGCTTTCTAGAATGGTTTTCTAAATTCCGTTCTGGATTGACGTACATTCCAGGACGGTTTTAAAAATACCGTTCTGGAAAGTAAAAATATGGGCAGCTAGAAAATCTCATTTACGCGGTATAAGACTTTCAAGAAAGGTTTTATAAAGAACCGTTCTGGATTGAAGTACATTCCAGAACAGTTTTAAAATACCGTTCTGGAATTTTCACATTCCAGAACATTTTTCGAATACCGTTCTGGATCGACTCATAATCCAGAACGAGTTTTACATTACCATTCTGGAATGTCTACTTTCCAGAACGGTATTGTAAAACCGTTCTGGAAAATCATCTATCCAAAATGGTAATTTTAAATACCGTTCTAAAATGTTTAATCTAGAACAGTATTTTAAATACCCTTATGGATGCACGAGGATGTTCTGTTCTAGAATGCAGTTTCTGCACTAGTGATTTTTCAATGACAATCAGGTCAGGATTTCTAAGGCATCCACCCTTAGCCAATCAGGGCTAGATTTTTCACTGACAATCAGGTCAGGATTTCTGGGTCATCTGTCCTTAGCAAATCAGGGCTAGATTTTTTACTGACAATCATGTCAGGTTTTCTAGGGCATCCACCCTTATCCAGCTAGGGCTAGAATTTTTATTGACAATCAGGTCAGATTAAACAGATATCACAGATAATCTTCAAAAATTGAAATTTATATAAATAATCTTAAACATAGTATTTTTTTTCAAGTTGTTTATATTCCATGCTCATGGTACTATAACTCCGTCCGTCTGCTCCAATTCATAAGCTCCTCCTGCAAGGACTTTTGTAACCCTATATGGTCCTTGCCATGTAGCATCTAGCTTCACCTTGTTCTTCCCCAAGTCAGCTCTGTGCAAGACCAAGTCTTCTAACTGGATATGCCTCTTTATTACTGATTTATTATAGGCCACCTTGATTCGTCCCCTCATGTGCTCTATCCTTATTGCAGCTCGCTCTCTTTTTTCTCCAACCAAATCCAGCGCGTCCTGTATCAGCAGCTCATTCTAGCCTTCATCAAAGCTCTGTATTCGGTGGTTTTCCAGCTTATCTCCGCGAGGATCGTGGCCTCCATGCCATATACCAGACTAAATGGGGTTTCTCCAGTTCTTTCCTTAGGGTTGGTTCGATAAGCCCATAGAATCGAACTGTGCTCTTCTACCAATTTACCCCCTGAATTTTCTAAATGTGCCTTAATCCCTTGAACCAAAATGCGATTAGTGACCTCAACTTGGCCATTCGCCTGAGGAAGATACACAGACGTGAAATGCTGTTCGATTTTCATCTTTGTACACCAAGCGCAAATCTGAGCTCCCATAAATTGTGTGACATTGTTTGACACTGGTATCCTCGGGACACCAAATCGGCACAGTATATTCTTCCAAAGGAAACGCATTACCGCCTCCTCAGTAATTTCTGCTATACCTTCGACCTCCACCCACTTGCTAAAGTAGTCTATAGATACTATTAGAACAGCCAAGTCTATCCCCCATTTGGCGAAAGGGCACAGAGAGATAATTATCCTGAGCTCTTCTGCAGGTCGGTGTATAAGTAGGGAGTGCTTCTGAAATTTGTCACATGCCTTTACGGAATTTTTTGTGTCCTATCGTATTTGCGGCCGGAAGTAGCCTGCTCGCATTACTTTGCTAGATAAAGCTCTGGCACCCATGTGATTACCATAACACCCTTCATAGATCTCCTTGAGCACATGGGCACCCTCTTTTAGACTTAAACACCGCAGTAGAGTCTGTCCAAAACCTCCCCTAAATAGTTCGCCATTGATTATGCAGAACCTGGCAAATCTGACCCATATTTTTGTTGCCTCCCTTTTATCTTCATGCAGTTCTCCTTTGTCTAAGTACGCTTTAAGGGGAGAGCGCCAATCTTCTCTATTTTCTTCTAACGTATTGACCTCATCTTCTCCAAATTCCCGATGTGCTATTAATAAAGTGATTACTCTTTCCTAGAAATCCATTGCCGAGCTGGCTATCTTAGTCAAGTAATCTGCTCGGCCATTTTCTTCCCTTGGAATCTGGTGGACGTTCAAAGCGTCCATGGTGTTGGCCAACTCACGAAATCGAGCCAGATATTCCTGCATGTGCTCTTCCCTTGTTTCAAATTCTCCCCTTATTTGCTTGTACACCAACTGTGAATCCACTCGTGCGCATATTGACTCAAACTTTTGTGCACCCCATTTTTAATAAATTAACTTAAAACCACATCAGTTTTCTCGCAAGAGTACGAGGTAACTGTAGGGTGATGAGTTTGACTCGAGTCGTATCTCTCGAGGAAACAACTGTTCGGTCTTTCGGATGTTTTTCTCAATTTAAGAAGTAAAGTACATGTACAATTGGGGTTTTAAAGAGATTGAATTGATCATTATGAACTAAAGCCATAATTAAACTAAAACTAATTAAACTAATTACTTAAAACTAGATTATCAACTACGAGCTATAATTAAACTATTAATAATACGCACCCTAATTAACGAATCTAAGAGCATGAGCATAAGAAATTATCACTAAGCAATGTATCATAATAATCTAAGATTAACGAATAACTAAGCATAAATCAACTCGCAGAAATTAACTAAATTAACCAATATCCAATATCCAAGCATAAAATGATTAAACTAATTAAACTAGAATTAACTAAGAGATTAACTAAGAAATTAATTACGAATTTAACTAAGAGTTTAGATCACTTATTATAACTACGAAAAGCAGTAAAAAGCTCCAGCTATTCTGGAGTTTGAACGTTGATCTTGGGCGAAGAATGAATCCCGAACTCGAATTTGATGTTTTGGACGCGTTGTTCTTCGATCCTTGATCTCCGTCTTCAAATCTCGTTAAGAGATGTGGAATTATTGATATCGTACGCTATGGAACCCTAGGTGGTCGTGTCTCTGGTGTCTCTCCTCTCAAAATCCGAAATAATGAGGGTTTAAATAGATATTACAAGTCTTGGCGCACAAGAAACCCTAAAATCCAAATTCTGGGCCGTCGCGTCGACGGTGCGTCAACGTAGCGTCGACTGACGTGCGCTGGTGATCGGCAGGACTCGACAGACTTAGTCGGCAGCATTCGGCAGGTCTGGTCAGTAGGTGTGCGCGTCGGCTGGGCGGGTGCGTCGACTGGGTGCGTCGACATCGACGCTTCAGCAATTAGCGTCGACGTTGCGTCGACATCGGTGCATCGACATCGACGCTTCAGCAAGTAGCGTCGACAGTGCGTCGATGCTGCGTCGACTGACGCGGATCATGGCTCGCGTCGACGTAGCGTCGACGGTCGCGTCAGTCGATGCGACTGCGCGTCTGCCTCCGTCTCTCAATCTTTTGCTACTCGTTTCGCCGGAAAGCTC
>BMAC01000492.1:178593-216400 GCA_014905375.1 Phtheirospermum japonicum
TTATTTTTTTATGGGGTATTAATTCCTTTTCTCTTTTTTAATTTTTTTTTTTTCGGATGGTGGTCCTTAATTACAAAAATAATAAATTCCTAATAAAAATTTCCAAAACACTAATAACCAATAAAAATAGCGAACTCCTACCCCATGCTTTTAATAAGTTAGTAGGGGTCAACTCAATAAAATCACTCATGGCTAAAGGCATGGATTATTTGGCTATGATTGGCTCATTCAAAATTTATAGTGGCTAAAAATATATGGATATGGCCGGAATAGGGTTTTATATGCGCCTTAACTTCATTTTCAAAGTCGACTACACACAGCGGTTTCAAAGAGATATCAAAACTGAAACTTATTCATGTACATGTAATGATGATAATCACTCAGGCTACTCGCTGGCTTTTGCATGAAAAAGTTTTGAATTGACGCTGCTTTTAAGGTTTTATGAAATCAATTGCGTCCAAGTACCATTATACAATATATAATAATAAATTTTGAAAAATTATGCACTTATGCACGTTCAAAGACGAAAACAAATAATCATACTTAGTCAACTTCGACAGGTATGCCATACAAACACAATTAAGCGTAGAAATAGCAATTAATCACGTTTAAGTATATAATTATTACAGGACAAGTATCAAATAAAATTACACAATTAATCAATACAAATCACACTCGACCACCCCCCTCTCTAAAAATCCCGGCAATCTCCTGATTGCCACAGATACATCAAAATCAAAAAGAGAAAGGAAAAAGAAAACATCCCTGAAATAATAGTAGTCGAGCTGCTACTCGTGATTTGTGTAATTGGCCACTTCTTCAAAGTACGTGATGCGAAATGCCCTAAGAAAAACAAAACAAACGAAAACAAAGAAAATAAAAATATTTCTCGATTTTATATTTTCCATTTTTTTTATTTTTTATTTTTGTAAATAAATAAAGCAAAAATAAAGATACAAGATTTAGAACTAACGGGACTCATCGTCCTCGTTGGGGTTCTCGTCGACATCCATGCTAGGTGTAGGGTATGTCGTCTCAAATCGCTCCTCGAGCTTCGAAATGCGAGCTCGCATCTTTTTCAAACTCCGACGGTTTTGGTCGTGGTTCGCATCAATCTTCTCGTCGATGATTTGGAGCTTATCGAACATCTTCACTTGAAATGCCCGGTTTTTTTCGAAAAATTGGCTCCAATCGATACTCGGGCCCGAAGTAGAACGGCAGGCTTGCTCCATATCCAAGTCGCCATCGTCATCGTCATCGTGTAGTTGATACGAAGATCCTCCTCTAGTCGACGTCCTCACTCGGGGTGCCGGTGCACGCGTAAGAGATAATAAAGTGGTCCCGAGTGGGCTAAGTCCATTTGTAGCCGGATCAAACCCAAAGTGACGGGCGAGGCCGGTAATGTATGGCGCAAATGAAAGAAGTGGAGACTTGCTTCCCGGAGTACCCTTAGTGACGTTGTAAAGCCCTAGCAAAATTAGCGGGTACAACCGGACTTGACGACCATCAACGAGGCATTGTAGAACATAAAGCTTGGCTTTGGTCGTGTAGGTGGCCTCGTTCTTGCATAAAATAATGTGCTCGAGGATCTTGTAGGCAACGTAAAGGGCGTCGTCTTGAATTTTCGAGCAAGGAAAATGCTTGCAATCGCCCGTATTTCCCCCGGTGATCATCCCCCAAAAAGAGGCTAAATCAAAGCCTTGAACTCCAACCGAGTGGTCCCCTAAGGTCGGGAAACCGAAAATGTGGCCAGAAATCTCCTCGTCGACACTAACGTCATTCCCTCCTAGTCGACAAGTGAACGTCTCGTCGTTCCGAATTGCCAAAGTGGAGAAAAACTCGAGCATGAGCTCTCTAAATCCGGGAAGGTGTATTTGGGAGAAGTACCCACAACCAAGGCCATCAACATAACGTGAAAGTTCGGTGTGGTGTTCCAACCCATTCGAGGCCTCTTCCGCAAGTCCTTGGACGTTCAAAATCCTATGCGTAGCGAAACC
Source organism: Phtheirospermum japonicum (assembly GCA_014905375.1). Taxonomy (NCBI): domain Eukaryota; kingdom Viridiplantae; phylum Streptophyta; class Magnoliopsida; order Lamiales; family Orobanchaceae; genus Phtheirospermum; species Phtheirospermum japonicum. Next base: position 180,591 of record BMAC01000492.1, read on the forward strand.
CCACTTGCGAATATTCTTGAACATGTCCCCTTCCTTTTTGTCAAAAATTGGGAACGGTGCTCCATATTTCCTCGCGATGTCTTTACATTTACCCGCTCGAGACATTATCAAACAATACGAAATGAATGGGATTGAAAAACCTTGAAAATAAAACTTTTTGCTTCTTTGGGGAATTTCGTCGAACACTTGGCGTGCGTGTTCAACCAACTAAAAACTCAAAAAATCCTTGCACCAAAAACTTCCCAACACAACCAAACAATGAAAATAACATTCAAAAAGGTTTCAAGCGAAGTACCTCGTCGAATTTCCGTAAAAACGCAAGAGTTGCCCGGAATTGCCCGAATTTGCTTCAAACCTTGTAGCCCGTTTTGAAAACAAATTGTCTTGCAAGATGATAAGTGTACTTTTCTGGGAAATATTGTGTATGTGAGGTGAGTTGTTGTGGGTTGGTTGAGGTTTTTATGAGAAATTGAAGAAAGAGAACAGTTTTTGAAGAACAAGGGATTAAGTTGAAGTTAGGATTGAAAAGTGAAAGAAAAGGGGGAAATTGGTGAATTTAAGGGTGTTTCTGGGCCATTCCCGCGGGTGACGACGGATACGGGTCGGGTTTTGCGGGCAAAATCCAGTTAAAAATGTGCCTGGGCCGGGTCCATGGCTCGCGTCGACGCCGCGTCAGTCGGCGCGACAGAACGAAAATTTCCTGGTATCAGGCGTCGATGCCGCGTCAGTCGACGCGACAGAGGACAAATTCTCGGCATCTAGCGTCAAGGCCGCATCGACTGACGCGAGCATCCTCGGCGTCAACGCGGGCGGAATCCTGGGCATCTTTTTCTTCACTCATTCGATCAATTCTCCCCGTCCGAGTTCTTCCATCTGTTCTAAACAACTAAAAACCAAGATAAAACAATAAATAAATAAAAATAAAATACAAACGGATACATAATGCTCGGGTTGTCTCCCGAGAAGCGCAATTTTTAACGTCGCTTGCTCGACGCTATTTTGCTCGTTTAATTCCAAACGTACGGTGGATCTCTAAACTCCACCGAGTTATGATCACGACTCTTCTTCCATTCATCATGATAAGGCCTCAGTCTATGCTTGTGAACTTGAACGGTTGATTTTTCGGCCTCATCATACAACGTGGCTACACCGTACTCGTCTAATTCTTTTATCAAGAATGGTCCGCTCCATGTAGCTCCAAAGTCAGCTGGGTCATATTTATGCTCGTGATTATACAGTACTAAATTTCCAACCTCAAACTGCAAGTTTTTTACTTCCTTCGTGCGAACCTCCTTTGATTTCTTCTTCTCTCTCGCCCAATCGTCGGAATATGCCTCGCCCTTATTCTTTTTGCGTGAAAATTTAAATTTTTTGTTGGGGTCGAGGGAATCGTGACTTGGGCGACTTATTGGTGGTTTATACGGTCGCTTCACATCGAAATCGTCTCCAAATTCTTCTACGATATCGCGTATGTCGATGCCTAGTAACTCGATCAAATCTTCTCCACTTAAGTGCATATGCTCCTCAAACTCGTCGTACTTCTTGCTTGAATCAACTTGTGAGTCCCCTCCCTCGATAGAAAATTCGGCGTCATCCCCGTCGCTCAGTTTGTTCAAAGTTGCAATTTCTCGTAACTCGTTTACGCATGAAGTAATAGGATCAACGAATGAATCATCCTCTTGCATGATGGGGGAGGGAGTGTGTTGAATATCTCTTAAAGAAAACGTCACTGTTTTGCCCAAAACAGTCATGGTCATCCTGCCTTTGTGAACATCGATTAGCGTATGCGAAGTAGACATAAACGGGCGTCCCAGTAAAATGGTATGCTCAGGACCTTCAGTCGGTACCTCGCCAACGTCCATCACCACAAAATCAATCGGAATTACGAGCTCTCCAACTTGTACTAAAACATCTTCGACTATTCCCAAGGGTCATCGGGTCGAGCGATCGGCTAATTGTAGGCGCATGGTTGTCGGCTTTAGTGGTCCAAGATCAAATGCTTGATAAAGTGAATATGGCAGTAAATTTATCCCTGCTCCAAGATCTAACATTCCTATCGCTTTCTGTCCATTGGCCAACGAAATAGTGGTGCAGAAACTTCCAGGATCGCGTTCCTTGGGTGGCACTGGCTTCTTAAAAATCGCGCTAACCTCCTTTGGTAATGGTACATATTGATTCGTCTCCAAACTTCTCTCTCTCGAAGCAAGTTCCTTAAAGAATTTTACGTAGGCGGGCATTGTTTTGATTACCTCCAAAAGTGGTAGGATGATTTTGACATTCTTCAAGAGGTTGTATAGCTCCATGAACCTCTTGTTTTCTTTTGACAGGCGCAACCGGCTTGGAAAAGGAACAGCATCCTTAATTTGCGTCGTCGATTGCTTTGGCAGTGATGCTTCATCTTTGCCAAGGGTGTTTCTTAGAATCGTCCCTTGAATGGAACCAGGCACGTATCTATTGGTGGATTTATGTATCTTGTCTACTGGTTTAGGAACAAGTTCCTCATCTTGGTCCTCTATGCCATTGTCGATCTTCTTCCCACTGCGAAGGACGTGAACCGCCGACGCTTGCTCCGGTTGACTTGGTAGCTTGTCTTTCTCCTTATTTGACCTAGCAATATCAGTTTCTATTTGTCCCATAGTTCTTTCCATCCTATCCATGTTTTTAGCTAGATCATGCACAATACCGGAAAGATGGTCAATTCCGCTAACCTTCTTCGAGAGTTCATCAATCTTTGCGTTCACCTTCGTAAGTCCCTCTCTATTGCTAATCATCTCGGCCACTTGATTTTGCTGCCAAACTAACAGCTGATCATTTGGTTGAGTCGCATTAGATGCCTTCCCTTGCGTATGAAAGTTATTTTGTTGTGGTAGCACAGGTGGTGCTTGAGCATACTGTGGTGGTGGATATTGTGGATCAGGTGGCATATGATTTGGATTTCTAGGGCCCCACTTGAAAAGAGGATTATCACGTTGTGGTGTGTACTTCTTCTGATTTGAATAATTTTGGATCGTGTTAACATCCTCGTGTTGCTCAATGTTGTTTGGACACACATCCGCTGAATGCTGGGGTGATCCACACTGGTTACATGTTACGGCCATCCTTTGTGCATTGGCCTTACTAGCTCACTCGGCTTTCCAAGAAGCTAATTTCTCGTCAAATATCTCCTCACATTTTGCCTTCACTAACTTACCGTCATCTAAATCAGGATCAGGGATGGAAACTTCGTTAACCCTCATTTTACGAGGTCGAGAGTTGGTTTGTCTAGACTTTTCGCTTTGCTTTTCCAACACCAGCCTTGCCCCGGTGGCTGTCAAATCTCCAAAATCTCCTCCCGCTGCTATCTCTACTTCTCGTTTCCCATGTTCCAATAAACCATCGAAGAAAAACTGGTTAGTTATCTCCACAGAATAGTTGTGGTGGGGGCAAGCTTGTAAAAGCGTCTTGTAACGCTCCCACATTTCATGAAATAGCTCTCCATCCAAATGTTCAAAGGTAGCAATTTGCCTCCAAAGATGCCCCGTAGTTTGGGCCAAATAGTATTGATTTAAGAATTTCTCGCTGATCATATCCCAATCAGTCAACGAGCCAGGCTCTAGTGATAGTAGCCATGACTTCACCTTGTCCTTCAAGCTGTACGGGAAACAAATCATTTGTACGCCCTCCTGGTGAAGGCCATGAACTACAAATCGCCCCACTTCATCAACAAAGTAGTTTAAAAATGCCAAGGGGTCCTCATGGGTGTTTCCGTGAAAAGTCGGGAGTAAGTTAAGTTGATGTGGTTTGATTTCGACTGCCCTTGCAATAGGTCCAAGGACAATGGCGGACCTAAAGGGTAAAACCTTTGGACGTGCTAAATCGCGCTGTCTTGGTGCTCGATCTCCCCTTGGTTCCCTAACTCGGTCATCAGCTCGCTCATCTTGGTCATCATGCGCGTGATGGTGCTCGCGCTCGTATCTCCTTCCGAAATTGTTTTGCTCGTAACCATGATCTTGATTTTCCAACCACTCGTTCACGTGCCTTTGATTGTTAACATAGGCATTTCGCTGCAAAACATCCTCATTCCTAAATGCCACATTCTCGATGTTGTGTTGACGCATGACATTGTTGTTCATCTCTTCGTTTTGCCTCAAATTCGCCATGTTGGGCAGGTGATTGACTATGTTGTGCTGCTAGTTAACTCCTTCGTTTGTCCTTTCGTCTCATCTGGTCGAGTGTGATTTGTTTGGTTCACTACCATACCCAGTTCGAATGGGGCGTGGTGGTGATCTCGGTGGTGAATCGCCGTTTCGAACCAAATGTGCTACTAACATAATGTCGGGAATTTGATCGCAAGCAAAATCAGTTGTTGTCGAGGAATTGTCCTCGGGAATGAAAGCGGGTCTTGGTCTTGGCAGATTTGAACGGTGAATATTGTCAATGAATGGTACAAGGTCGCGTTGAAGTGATCGCCTTCCTTGCATAAACTCAACAACACGTCAACGTACCAAATGGGAAAAACAAAGTGCAAAAATTTAAATAATAAAGAAAAGAAAATAAATTAAAAAGAAAATGAAATGAAAAACATCTTAAATTCCTACTCGTTGCTTCCCCGGCAACGCTGCCAAATTTTTGACTCAAACTTTTGTGCACCCCATTTTTAATAAATTAATTTAAAACCACATCAGTTTGCTCGCAGGAGTACGAGGTAACTGTAGGGTGATGAGTTTCACTCGAGTCGTATCTCTCGAGGAAACAACTGTTCGGTCTTTCGGATGTTTTTCTCAATTTACGAAGTAAAGTACATGTACAATTGGGGTTTTAAAGAGATTGAATTGATCATTATGAACTAAAGCAATAATTAAACTAAAACTAATTAAACTAATTACTTAAAACTAGATTATCAACTACGAGCTATAATTAAACTATCAATAATACGCACCCTATTTATCGAATCTAAGAGCATGAGCATAAGATGTTATCACTAAGCAATGTATCATAATAATCTAAGATTAACGAATAACTAAGCACAAATCAACTCGCAGAAATTAACTAAATTAACCAATATCCAATATCCAAGCATAAAACGATTAAACTAATTAAACTAGAATTAACTAAGAGATTAACTAAGAAATTAATTACGAATTTAACTAAGAGTTTAGAGTACTTATTGTAACTACGAAAAGCAGTAAAAAGCTCCAGCTATTCCGGAGTTTGAACGTTGATCTTGGGCGAAGAATGAATCCCGAACTCGAATTCGATGTTTTGGACGCGTTGTTCTTCGATCCTTGATCTCCGTCTTTAAATATCGTTAAGAGATGTGGAATAATAATTATATTAAAAAATATTGTGATACCAAATGTTATCACCAATTATTATCAAGTTGTTATTGAAAAAGTCTCATCCTAAGTCTTGATGTGAATGAAAAACTTATATTTGTTATCACTAAATAAGACTTTAATGTCAAAATAATGTTGTCACTATTTCTCTTAAAGCAATGACAAAATATGGTGTTGTCATGAAAAAAAACTTATTGTGACAATGGATGTTGTCACCATTTTTCATGGAACATAGATTAGGTTCAAGCATAAATAAATGTCTCAATCAAATATATTATTATTAATATTGTTATTTTAATTGTGTAAAACACATAATTTAGTTATTTATTTTAATTAATATATTTCCTTAACGTTGATTATTATTATTATTATTATTATATTATTGATTACTTCAAATATTTATACAATATATAGTAATTAAAATTAATTAACATTACATTTAGAGAAATTAATGAGAAATATGATGCTTTTAATAACATAAATATGCAGTGATACCAAAACTCATCTCTAATTATTATCAATTTGTTATCRGAAGAGTCTCCTAAATCTGGTGTGAATTTGTAGCAAAAATAAAATTATTATGACAAATTCATATTTGACATCACCAAAGAACTATTTCATGTCAAAATAATGTTATCGTCATTTTTCTAGAACTGATGACAAATTGTAGCGTTGTCATGAAAAGAAACTTGTTGTGACAACAAATATCGTCACCATTCTTCAAGAGAACATTAGTGACAAAAATGATTCGGTCACAAATAGAAACTTATAGTGACACCCAAATCTCGTCACACTTTATTATATGTTTGTCATAAAATGGGTTTTCCGAACCTTTTTTTTTGTCATCCCAAAATTGTGACAAAATACATTTAAACGTCATCAAATAAAAGTATTCGTGATGAAATCGGTAAACAATTGTGACAACAATAAATGTTGTCATAGAAGGGTGTTATTATATGACGAAATTAAAAAACGTCACTATTAATTAACATACTATGACGAATTTTTATGTGTGGAAAGAAAAATCATCACTAAACGTCAGATTTCTTGTAGTGTATCTTTCCTCTCGTCATAAAAAATGCGCTTCTTGGTGAATACATCATCAAAAGTCCCTGAATGGCAAAATAAAAAAAAAAAATCCACAACACTAAGACCTGGCCCTTTTCTACTGTACTACAAAATGTAACTCCAAAACAAGACACACCTCCTTCTCCCCAAAAACAACCTGCCCTTTACCAATAATACTCTGACCTACTTTCAGAATGGAATAAGCGCCCCTTTGATGTGGTGAAACTCACGAAGGGGGAGAGAGTCTTTTCATTCGTAGGTCTTGACTCGCGACCTATGGATCTGACGAGATCTGAGTTTGGTAGTTTCTAAAATTATCAAAAATTCATTCATCTTCACCCTCGTGATAATATAACAGATTTATTTCTTTATTTACACAGATGATCTCATTGATTACTGTCTGTCATCGAGCTCAAAGGGCAGAGCAACTATCCAACCAGATGCAAGCCTAGCAGTAACATCGACAATGCGAGCTCCCACTGTGAATATTGACGAAGAAGTGGAGCTTTCACTGGCTGCAAGGGACAAGCAAGTTGAGGTTGTGGACTCTGATGATCAAATGCCATTGCGCACCTCCATAGGCAAAGGCAAAGGAAAAAGAGTGGACGTTACCATGATGCATATCCCTCCAGTTCCCAAACGCCGATGTCTCCAAAGGAAACCTGTTGTTAATACTTCTACTTCGAGTTCCCCAGATCTAGAGAAAATTCTAGCATAGTGTGGCATTGCTGATCAGTTTAAGTCTCTCCTTCAAAAATAGATGAAAACCCAGGTAATTTCAATTTTTCAGAATAACTCGCGTAATATCCTTAATATAACACATGTGATTTACTCTGCTCTTCATGACACAGTTGGAACCTTTGGTAAATGCACTGTCCAACCATTTGCTAGTGTCAAACTCTGAGAGCGAGCTACAAAAAACCTGCGACGAGCTTGCAGTGCAGGCAGAAAAATAGACGCAACAGTTATCCTTTAATCAAGGAGAGCTAGACGAAGCCCACCACCAACTGACCATTCGGGATGAGGAGCTTAATATCTCCAAAAGTCAAGTGGAAACCTTGGAGGATCTGATAAACAAACTGGAGGAGTTGTTGCAAGAAAAGGAGAGGCAAGTACATGAAGTGGCTAGTATAGCTCAGTGACAAGGGGTCGCAGAAGGCCGATAAGAAAGATTACTCGAGGAACGGCGTACGTTTCTAAAGAGCAAGGTGGGTGAAAAATTCACAGATGCCTACAGAACTAAGTTGTTGAACGTATACTGACATACAACTCACTATTTGGCTAAGATGGGAAGAGGAGGCCGAAAATGGGTTAAGTTTGTTGCAGAACGAATCAAGACCCAGCTTATGAAGGTGAATATCCTATTTGAGCCAGATACGAAGAGCATAATTGATGAGCTACCCAACTTCTCCTTTTAGAAAGGTGACCGGAGCCAGCTCACTACAGCACAATGGTGGATCCCTTGCAAGGGTAATGCTATCCTGAAGGTTGTTCTAGGCGCCGAGCTGGAGGCCCCACTGGATGAGTTGATGACTGATTGTAATCCAGCTTGATATAGCTTCATTGTAATTCAACAATTTGTCCCTTTGATTATTTTGAATGGCTATGTATGAACTACCATGACTCGGTATATTTCTATTCATGAATTTTATTGTGCATAATCTCTCCTGCCATAAGATGGTTATAGAAAAACATCTCAAAACCATTAGCAAAACCATACTTGCCTATGAATAATGCAAACTAAAAAGCAGTTAGGTCACCAAGTCGTAATGGGAACAAACCAAGAATTTATCTAGTCCCCAAGTCATCAGAAACAACCTACCATCGAGGTTACCAAGTGTGTTATATGCAAGTTATAAATCGAGAGATCAGATTTGAACATATGCAGATCGCAAAGAACATTACGTAAATCGAACATACTTGGGTAACATGTAAATCAAACATGTTTACTTTTGCAAGACAATATGTAAGTCAAACATATCTCCTTCTCACAACATCCCCGAATATGTAAGCCAAACATACTCAAAGATATACGAAAACATGTAAATCAAATGTGTTTCTACATAAACCAAACGACACCAAATCACATAAGATCAGATAACTCACATACAACCAAATAAATCACATAAAATCAGATAACTCACATAAGACTAAGCCGAGTAAAACACATCACATATAAGGCAAACACAAAAACTAAGAAGAGATATGCAAATCAAACATGTCCCTTCCCAAGATATCCTAAAATATGTATATCAAACATACTCGAGGATACGCGAGAACATGTAAACCAAACATGTTGTTAAACAAAAACAACCATTGTCCTACTGAGCCGAACTTTTGTGTTCTTTCAAAATTAAAATCCAGTTAAACAAATGCGCGTCTACATTTGAAAGATTTTAAGTTCGCCCGTAAGAGAACGGGGTCACTTGTAGACTGGCAAGTTAACTCGAGTCGATCTCTCAAGGAAGACTAATCGGAAGTTGTTTTTGTGTTTGTTATACGAATGAGAAAATAACAAAAATGTTATGCTAAACACACGGACAAAGGGGTTTTCATTTGAGAACTTTTATATCTAAAAGTGATGATTTATGATATGAGCTATTTAAAAACCAAACTTGCAAAGAGGCGTCAATCTCTATGCAAGAACTTTAATTAAAGTTTATAAAGATTTAATAACGAAATTCAACTTTTAAAAGATTAATAAAATGGGGGTGTAGGGCCTTGGAATCGTCTCCACAACCACTTGGGCTTTTCGTCGAACACTTAGTCTACGAGTTAGGGTTGTTAATCCCAACGTATAGATTAAACGCTAGATAATTCCAAGTGATGGTTCTAAACGATTCCCAGCACTAGACCCGTAAGTTCTAATTAACAACCATCGGAAAATCTAATATCACAAGCCCAAAACACGATAATAGAGATCAACTAGTTAACCAAAAAAATTCTTCACAATAATCCAAACATAAACGATTCAAACGAATAATCCAAACACAATATCCAAACAACATTACTGAAGATCAAAACGAATCAATGAGAACAAAGTTTAGAGATTACTAAATTTGGAGCAAAGTGCTTATCACTATGATGAAATCCTTGCCAACTCCAGCTATTCCGGAGATAAGATGAACCACGTTGGAATTCTGGAACTTGTCACGAACCTCCGATTCCAACGATTAACGATAGTCAATCTAATATCTATCTAAAATCTGAAAAACTAAATATTTGAGTTGGAAAAACAAAAATGAAATGAAAAACGATTCAAGAACACTCTTGTGTTGTCTCCCCTAAGAGGTTCGAGAATGTCTTCTCGGCCCGGTTTGTCACGAACCGGAAGAGGGATTATTGGTCTATGGATGGGTTGTGGATTGTGTTTCTGGTTATTCTGAATGTGGCTGAGTACTTGGCCTTTGTAGCCTTCAAGTAGCCCTTCCGTAACTGAAAATCTCCACAAAATCCGAGTTTGTAACGCTTACATCCGATCGGATAGTCTCCCAGTCCGATCGGAGGGATCTTTCTGCCAGAGTTTCTGACACTGGGTAACCCAGTGTGGATGACATACCCAGTGTCAGTTGTAATATACCAGGGCCCAATTTCTTTGAAACTCCACTCGCGGGCCCATACTCGTCCACCCTAACACTGAAAGACTTCAAAATACCTAAAATCAACATACAATGTGGTAAAATAAGTCGAATATATACATAAATATGAAAATATGCTCAATCAATCCAACTTATACCAAAACTAACAACAAATCTAACTAAAACACTAACCAAATATACAAAAATCATGACAAATATGTGCGAGTCAACCACCCCATGATTTATTGGTTTGTTCGTCCTTGAACAAGCGAAAGAATCAAAACCACGTAAGCATGAAAGTAGCTAGATCAAAGATTTATGTTGTGCATACAATATAGTTTTGCAAATATAAACACTTTTGTTGAAGATTCTTAAGCTAAACTCGCGTTACCTTTTCACCTTGAAATCGAAAGAATGCATCCTCACAAACGGGAAATATATCATGGTGCACTCATTCGCTTGTGTTTTTCAAAAGGTAAGTGTATATGCTCGGATCAATAAAAATGCATTCAATGACTCGTGAAAATAAAAGAATCGTATATTCCATATGTGTGCACATTTAATTAAGAATCGGATTAGGACTTTCTAGGGTTGTAATGTAGGCTCTTTGGTAAGGTGTGTCATATATAAAGATGTGTGGCTAACTTGCGAATAAACGCAATCAATAACTCACTCAATCTAGATTTTTAAGCATAGAGCATAATTTTGCTCCTCATTCTTCCCAAACAACCATATACCATTATTTTTAGCCTTTTATAGCTAAGGCTATTTCTAACCCTAGCACAATGGTGGATCCCTTGCAAGGGTAATGCTATCCTGAAGGTTGTTCTAGGCGCCGAGCTGGAGGCCCCACTGGATGAGTTGATGACTGATTGTAATCCAGCTTGATATAGCTTCATTGTAATTCAACAATTTGTCCCTTGATTATTTTGAATGGCTATGTATGAACTACCATGACTCGGTATATTTCTATTCATGAATTTTATTGTGCATAATCTCTCCTGCCATAAGATGGTTATAGAAAAACATCTCAAAACCATTAGCAAAACCATACTTGCCTATGAATAATGCAAACTAAAAAGCAGTTAGGTCACCAAGTCGTAATGGGAACAAACCAAGAATTTATCTAGTCCCCAAGTCATCAGAAACAACCTACCATCGAGGTTACCAAGTGTGTTATATGCAAGTTATAAATCGAGAGATCAGATTTGAACATATGCAGATCGCAAAGAACATTACGTAAATCGAACATACTTGGGTAACATGTAAATCAAACATGTTTACTTTTGCAAGACAATATGTAAGTCAAACATATCTCCTTCTCACAACATCCCCGAATATGTAAGCCAAACATACTCAAAGATATACGAAAACATGTAAATCAAATGTTTTCTACATAAACCAAACGACACCAAATCACATAAGATCAGATAACTCACATACAACCAAATAAATCACATAAAATCAGATAACTCACATAAGACTAAGCCGAGTAAAACACATCACATATAAGGCAAACACAAAAACTAAGAAGAGATATGCAAATCAAACATGTCCCTTCCCAAGATATCCTAAAATATGTATATCAAACATACTCGAGGATACGCGAGAACATGTAAACCAAACATGTTGTTAAACAAAAACAACCATTGTCCTACTGAGCCGAACTTTTGTGTTCTTTCAAAATTAAAATCCAGTTAAACAAATGCGCGTCTACATTTGAAAGATTTTAAGTTCGCCCGTAAGAGAACGGGGTCACTTGTAGACTGGCAAGTTAACTCGAGTCGATCTCTCAAGGAAGACTAATCGGAAGTTGTTTTTGTGTTTGTTATACGAATGAGAAAATAACAAAAATGTTATGCTAAACACACGGACAAAGGGGTTTTCATTTGAAACTTTATATCTAAAAGTGATGATTTATGATATGAGCTATTTAAAAACCAAACTTGCAAAGAGGCGTCAATCTCTATGCAAGAACTTTAATTAAAGTTTATAAAGATTTAATAACGAAATTCAACTTTTAAAAGATTAATAAAATGGGGTCTAGGGCCTTGGAATCGTCTCCACAACCACTTGGGCATTTCGTCGAACACTTAGTCTACGAGTTAGGGTTGTTAATCCCAACGTATAGATTAAACGCTCGATAATTCCAAGTGATGTTCTAAACGATTCCCAGCACTAGACCCGTAAGTTCTAATTAACAACCATCGACAAATCCAATATCACAAGCCCAAAAACACGATAATAGAGATCAACTAGTTAACCAAAAAATTCTTCACAATAATCCAAACATAAACGATTCAAACGAATAATCCAAACACAATATCCAAACAACATTACTGAAAATCAAAACGAATCAATGAGAACATAGTTTAGAGATTACTAAATTTGGAGCAAAGTGCTTATCACTATGATGAAATCCTTGCCAACTCCAGCTATTCCGGAGATAAGATGAACCACGCTGGAATTCTGGAAGCTTGTCACGAACCTCCAATTCCCAACGATTAACGATAGTCAATCTAACATCTATCTAAAATCTGAAAACTAAAATTTGAATTGGAAAAACGAAAATGAAATGAAAAACGATTCAAGAACACTCTTGGGTTGTCATCCCCAAGAGGTTCGAGAATGTCTTCTCGCCCCGGTTTGTCACGAACCGGAAGAGGGATTATTGGTCTATGGATGGGTTGTGGATTGTGTTTCTGGTTATTCTGAATGTGGCTGAGTACTTGGCCTTTGTAGCCTTCAAGTAGCCTTTCCGTAACTGAAAATCTCCACAAAATCCGAGTTTGTAACGCTTACATCCGATCGGATAGTCTCCCAGTCCGATCGGATGGATCTTTCTGCCAGAGTTTCTGACACTGGGTAACCCAGTGTGGATGACATACCCAGTGTCAGTTGTAATATCACCCAGGGCCCAATTTCTTTGAAACTCCACTCGCGGGCCCATACTCGTCCACCCTAACACTGAAAGACTTCAAAATACCTAAAATCAACATACAATGTGGTAAAATAAGTCGAATATAACATAAATATGAAAATATGCTCAATCAATCCAACTTATACCAAAACTAACAACAAATCTAACTAAAACACTAACCAAATATACAAAAATCATGACAAATATGTGCGAGTCAACCACCCCATGATTTATTGGTTTGTTCGTCCTTGAACAAGCGAAAGAATCAAAACCACGTAAGCATGAAAGTAGCTAGATCAAAGATTTATGTTGTGCATACAATATAGTTTTGCAAATATAAACACTTTTGTTGAAAATTCTTAAGCTAAACTCGCGTTACCTTTTCACCTTGAAATCGAAAGAATGCATCCTCACAAACGGGAAAATATATCATGGTGCACTCATTCGCTTGTGTTTTTCAAAAGGTAAGTGTATATGCTCGGATCAATAAAAATGCATTCAACGACTCGTGAAAATAAAAGAATCGTATATTCCATATGTGTGCAACATTTAATTAAGAATCGGATTAGGACTTTCTAGGGTTGTAATGTAGGCTCTTTGGTAAGGTGTGTCATATATAAAGATGTGTGGCTAACTTGCGAATAAACGCAATCAATAACTCACTCAATCTAAATTTTTAAGCATAGAGCATAATTTGCTCCTCATTCTTCCAAACAACCATATACCATTATTTTTAGCCTTTTATAGCTAAGGCTATTTCTAACCCTAAAACCCGAATATTTGCCTTTATAAATAGGCTTTCTTTTTAACATCTAGATGCTCTTATGAACTTAAGCACCCTTAATTTCCATTTTTATATATATATATAATATATAATATAATATTATATATATATATATATATATATATATATATATTACTTTTCTTTCTTTCTCCTTTTTTTTTCTTTTCCATTTCTTTTTAATAGTATTCCCACTAATTCCCACCCTGCAATCGTCATATCTCAATAAACCAATGATAAATAAACTCTCATCTCACAAACTTAAATGAAATAAGAGCTACAATTAAGCTCGTGCCTAACAAAGAGACGGAATAAAGGCTCAAGGGGGCTCATTAGGGAATTTTAGTGGTTTTTATTTATGAATAAGGCCGGAAACAGGTTTTATATGTGCCTATCGTCATTTCCAACACCAAATGTACACATGAAACTTTAGAGACTTCTCAAAACACTTATCGAATCAAAGCATGAAATGTTGATAAACACACAAGGCTCCTTACTAGGGTTTTATTCAAACTTTTGAAAACAAGGTTATCGAGTTTAAAAAGCTTCGCAAAATTACTAACGACTAAGTGTTGTTTAATATATATATATATATATATATATATATATATATATATAAGTAGGTTTTGAATATTTTGCACTAAACAAGCTCAGAAGACTCTAACGAAAAGATCACACGATACATGATTCTGACAGGCAATCCAGTACAAACACAAGTAAGCATGGGAAAAATTTTAACATACGTCGACATAAACAATTGGTTGATTCGTACGTCGTCACAAAGAAAGGCTTAAACAGAAACATTTGACCGAAACGACTACGCATGCATAATACGACCATCCCCCCCCCCCCCCCCACACACACACACAAAAAAAAAAAGTAAGCAATGTCCGTATTGCTATCATACAAATCAACATAGGGAAAAAGGAAAACGTCGAATCAATTATCATGCAAAAAGTTAGTTAAATGGTTATACAAACGCATAACAGAAAAATCAAACAAAATCACTAAAAATGAAAAACGAGAGTTGGGATAGAAAGTGATACAATTCTGGGACTCGGGCCCGCCTAAATGTCCATACCGTCTAGAGAGAAAGATGGAACTCTACAAATGGATCGATGGTTTCAAGTAAGTCTGCTGCCTCCATCCGACTGGTCACTGCACCAATCCGGTCGGACAGCAGTCCAGTGTGCTTTGTCCGACTGGTCATCTTCTCGCATCCGGTCGAACAGCAGTCTAGTGTGCTTTGTCCGACCGGTCAATTTCTCTCATCCAGTCAGAAAGCAGTCCAGTGTGCTTTGTCCGACTGGTTAATTTCTCTCATCCGATCGGATGTCCTAGAAAAGCATCATTTTCTACACTTTTTCTGCACAACTCAACAAACCATTACCACACTTATCCAACTCCAGTTAAGCACACACAAAAATATGTACAAATATAAAATAAACAGAATTATGGACAAAATAACAAAAACTTGGGTTACCTCCCAAGAAGTTCAATTTTTAACGTCTTTTGGTCGACGACTTACAAAAGTGTGTTATCCGGGATCCAGAAATAAATGATGATCGTGCCACGCCTTGGTGTTCTCCAAGATTAATAGCGAGTGATGAAGATCTCCAAGGTGGGCACGACAAGCAGGTTCCGTGATTAGAGAATCAAAAACTCTAACCGGCTTTAGAGGTCGAAAACGTGAGTAATCGATGACCAAAAAGAGATCGAAAGTCGGCCAGAGTGTGGAACAATGCTCGGTCACCGAAATTACTAGGAAATCGATCGAACAAAAGGAATGATCATCGACCGTCCCAAACTCCTTCTTGATTGCTTCTTCTACAACCTCAACGTTAGAATTAGTCAAAGCATCGGGTAGAACGCAATGCGGATCAACAAACATAACCTCTTACAAATTCGGTAACACAACTCCAACATCTCCACAAAGAGCAAGTAAGTCTGAGTCGCCAACATCCTTGCTCGGAACCTCTAAGGGCAACACCCCTACACTATTATCCACAACTTCATCAAAAATCGCAAAATGGGAGACCTCAACTGAATCTTTAATCTCTATCTCCTCACACACCTCTCTCAAACAAGCGTTCATGCTCGAATCCTCAACATCCAAGATGGTCTCCACTACATCAAGAATTGGCAGCTCTTCAAAGGTAAAATGCTCCACCTCATCACGGATAACTGAGTAAGAATCATTATCAAGTGGAGCATCGGGATGATTGTAGATTTGTTGGTTTTTTCTCTCTTCCAAAGAATTCATCATTTGACCCAACATCATATCCATATTCTTCATGAGTTTCTCAAACGATTGCGCCAAATTCTGATTCGATTGCGCAAGTTTGTCCCATTGACGAATGGTCTCAGCTTCTAGATCTTGCTTCCACGTCAAAAATTGATCATCTAGTATATATTCTTCATGGCTCGGATAGTATGGAATCAAGTTAGTAGGGGCATAAGAGTCGTACATCGGATAGGAAAAATTAACTTCGGATGGAGCATACGAGTCATATCCTGTGTAATAAGAATGTTTGGCGGAGGGAGCGTATGAAGATTCAAAACTCAGATTGTATTGATATGTGGATCGTTAAGGCTCACGTTGTAAGAATTTGGAGGTGGGGCCCAATCATATGAGTAGAACGACCCCATGAAACAATCATACACTTCCTCCCACATGTTCAAGGAATCGGGCTCTAAACTTGTCAATCATTTTCTTGCCCGATCCTTTAATGCGTAGGCAAAGAGTCGCATCTTCACTTGATCCTTTGTAAGGACTAGAAGATGGAATGTTTCCATTATGGCATCGTACTCTTGGATGAAGTTGATCGGATCCTCACTCGAGAGCCCATGAAAAATTGGAATTTGATCAAAGTAGAACTCGTCCAGATTGTACTCCCGCATCTTGGAGCTCAAATGAATGGCCGGTCGARAGCCACGCCAATCGGWCGGTGGGTAAGACATCCTTYTTTTTTYTTYTYYTTTTTTTTTGAAATGGCTTGTTGAATCTTGGTCRTCAAGGTACCTTGCAATCACAAAACTCAACGCACAAGATTAAACGCACCGGTGGAAAATACCAAAAACGAACAAAAAGAAAAATCACAAACGAACACGAAACACAAAAATATCAATAAAAACATCAACAAAGATAATGAGGAGCAAACACAAAAATTACAACCTTTGTCCTTCCCCGGCAACGGTGCCAAATTTTGGGCTAAACTTTTGTGTTCCTTTCAAAATTAAAATTCAGTTAAACAAATGTACGTGTACGTTTGAAAGGTTTTAAATTCGCCCACAAGAGAACGGTGTCACTTGTAGACTGGCAAGTTAACTCGAGTCGATCTCTCGAGGAAGACTAAGCTGAAGTTGTTTTGTGTTTATTTTACAAATGAGAAAATAACAAAAATTCTATGCTAAACACGCGGACAAAGGGGTTTGATTTGAGAGCTTTTATATCTAAAAGTGATGATTTATGCTATGAGCTATTTAAAAACCAATCTTGCAAAGAGGCATCAATCTCTATGCAAGAACTTTAATTAAAGTTTATAAAGATTTAACAACGAAATTCAACTTTTAAATGATTAATAAAATGGGGGTCTTGGGCCTTGGAATCGTCTCCACGACCACTTGGGCTTTTCGTCGAACACTTAGTCTATTAGTTGGGATTGTCAATCCCAACTTATAGATTAAACGCCTGATAATTCCAAGTGATGGTTCTAAATGATTCCCGGCACTAGACTCGTAAGTTCTAATTAACAACCATCAAAAAATCCAATATCACAAGCCCAAAACACGATAATAGAGATCAACTAGTTAACCAAAAAAATTCTTCACCGAATGATTCACAATAATCCAAACATAAACGATTCAAACGAATAATCCAAACACAATATCCAAACAACATTACTGAAAATCAAAACGAATCAATGAGAACAAAGTTTAGAGATTACTAAATTTGGAGCAAAGTGCTTATTACTATGATGAAATCCTTGCCAACTCCAGCTATTCCGGAGATAAGATGAACCACGTTGGAATTCTGGAAGCTTGTCACGAACCTCCGATTCCAACGATTAACGATAGTCAATCTAATATCTATCTAAAATCTGAAAAACTAAATATTTGAATTGGAAAAACAAAAATGAAATGAAAAATAATTCAAGAACACTCTTGGGTTGTCATCCCCAAGAGGTTCGAGAATGTCTTCTCAACCCGGTTTTTCACGAACCGGATGAGGGATTATTGGTCTATGGATGGGTTGTGGATTGTGTTTCTGGTTATTCTGAATGTGGCTGAGTACTTGGCCTTTTGTAGCCTTCAAGTAGCCCTTCCGTAACTGAAAATCTCCACAAAATCCGAGTTTGTAACGCTTACATCCGATCGGATGGTCTCTCAGTCCGATCGGAGGGATCTTTCTGCCAGTGTTTTTGACACTAGGTTTTGACACTGGGTAACCCAGTGTGGATGACATACCCAGTGTCAGCTGTAATATACCAGGGCCCAATTTCTTTGAGACTCCACTCGCGGGCCCACACTCATCCACCCTAACACCGAAAGACTTCAAAATATCTAAAATAAACATACAATGTGGTAAAATAAGTCGGAGATACATAAATACGAAAATATGCTCAATCAATCCAACTTATTCCAAAATTAACAACAAATCTGACTAAAACACTAGCCAAATATACAAAAATCATGACAAATACGTGCGAGTCACCTGCCCAGACATTCCATCGCCAGCCTGATAAAAGCATCGGGATTTATAATCATATTCGCAAGAAAATATAGAATGCATTTGATGCCATAAGAAATCATTTATTCGTTATCGATAGATATCCGTTCGTGATGGGTAAGAATGTGATAAGCACATGAGTTCATCGCCGACCTAAAGCAGCGTCAGTTCATGATAGCAATAGGTAAATATAAAGTGATGTAAAGTATGAGCCTATCATCCGGGGAGCTAGGCATAGTACTTCTTTAAGTGGCAGACATTTCAGCTTCTTGGTAAAGCTTTTCCCTTTGCATCTTCGAGCATATATGCCCCTCCTTATAATATATTGATGACCTTGAATGGCCCTATCTAGTTTGGATCTAGCTTCTTGATGGTGTAGATTTTATCAGCACGCTTCCAGACGAGGTCGTCGACCTGGAAGTTTCGTCGTTTCACTTTTTTATTAAAGGCCGCCTTGATTCTTTATTTATACCTTTCTACACATCCGTTCATAACTGTTGTGATCCTCCAACTATTTCTTTCGGGATGACGGCTTTCATTCCATAAACTAGGCTGAAATGTGATTCGCCAGTAGTAGTTCGTGGAGTCGTTCGATAAGCCCATAATACAGATGCGAGCTCTTCATGCCAAAGTCCTCCTGCTTTCTCTAGCCATAATTTAATTCCCTGCATGATAATACGGTTAGTGACTTCGACTTGTCCGTTAGCTTGGGGATGCGCCACAGAGGCAAATCGTTGCTTCATCCCCATATGCTTGCACCATTCTTGGATCATTTATCCATTAAATTAGGTTCCATTGTTTAAGACCAGCACTCGCGGAACGCCATATCTACAAAAAAGTACTGTTAAAAATAAATCAACGATATCTTCCTCGCCTATGCCCGTCACAGCCTCGGCTTCAACCCACTTCATAAAGTAGTCCACAGCGACCACCAAATATTATTTGTTGTCGGGTGTTCTTGGGAAGGGGCCCACAATATCAATCCCCCATTGTGCAAAGGGGCAACGGGGCCTCATAATCATCATATCTTCCACGGGCACATGAACGACTGGTGCGTGGATCTGAAATTCTTGACAAGTCATAACGAGATTGCCCACCATACTTTTCATCCCAGGCCAAAAGAAACCAACTCGCAACGTTATTCCCATTAGTGCTCTGCTCTTCACGTGATCGCCACCATATCCTTCGTGTATTTATCGTAGCACTTCCAATCCTTCTTATTTCGCCAAACATTTCAAGTACGGGCCGAATCACTACCTCTTATACAAATCTCCATTTATTAGGTAAAAACGTGCCGCTGTCTTGGTTTCCTTCGTAGATAATGACACCTCTCCCGCGATCATCTTATCTAGGGTCCCTCGAATCGGTGTTCGCCAATGTTCCTTTGTGTCAATCTCCATAACTTCTTTCCCTTTGTCCACACTACTATGGCTTAATTCCATTAATGTGACTTTCCTCGTGTCGCACATTCCTAATGTTCCGACCATCTTGGCGAGTTGATCCGCTCGCATATTGTCAGCTCGCGGTAAGTGCTCTAATTGAAATTCCTCAAACTGCATCATCCCTTCCTTTAGCTTTCTCAGATATTCTTGCATGCATTCCTCTCTAGCCTCAAAAGACCCATCAAACTGATGAGCCACCAACTGTGAGTCTGTGTAAGCCTTAACCCTCCTTGCTTCCAGGTCGCTCGCCATATTTATACCCTGTAACAATGCTTCATATCCTGCTTCACTGTTAGAAGCCTTAAACCCTGGTTTGATTGCAAAATCAAGATTTTCTACTTCTGGACTAGTCAAAATAATTCCTAGCCCAGCTCCCGATGTCATGGTCGACCCATCCGTATGTAACAACCACGTTTTGTATTCATCTCCCTGCTCGGCAGAGCTCACCATTTCCTGCAAAAAATCTGCCAACACCTGTGCCTTGATGGACGTTCTAGGCTCATATACCACGCCATACTCACTGAGTTCTACTGCCCATTTCACCAACCGTTCAGATACGTTCGGATTGCTTAATACCTGTTTGAGAGCTAAATTGGTGCGTACCTTAATCCTGTAGCCCAGTAAGGCCGAAGCTTCCTTGTTATACATATTAGCGCAAATACTCCTTTCTCCAACTCTGAATAGTTCAGTTCAGCCCCTCTTAGCATCCTGATAATGTAGTAGATAGGCTTCTGCACGCCTGCGTCCTCCCTGATAAGCACTGAACTTACTGCGGCCTCTCCAACTGGTATATACAAAACTAAATCTTCTCCTGACAATAGTTTGGTCAGTAATGGTATCTTTACCAAGTATTCTTTAAGTTTGTCAAAAGCTTCTGCAACCTCATTTGTCCATTCAAACTTGGACCCCTTTCTAAGCATCCTGAAGAAGGGCACGCCTTTCTCTGCCGACCTGGAGATAAAATGACTAAGACCTACAATTCGACCAGTTAACACTTGTACATCGTGTACCGTTCGGAGATGTGGCATCTCCATAACATCTTGCACATTTTCTGGGTTTACTTTGATAGCTCGCTCTATCACCATATACCCCAAGAATTTCCCAGATCGCACACCGAAAGCACACTTCTTAGGATTGAGTTTCATCCCGTATTGCCTTAGTATGGCAAAGTCTTTTCGCAAATCTCCCACATGTGAATTCACTTTTTTCTCTTTACCAGCATATCATCCACATAAACTTCCATAGTGGACCCCAGAAAGTCCTTAAACATCTTATCCACCAGTCTTTGATAGGTCACACTTGCATTCTTCAATCCAAATGGCATAGAGACAAAGCAGTAAGTATCGGTGGAGGTTTTAAAGCTTACCTTAGGTTGGTCTTCTTTCGCCAAGGGAATTTGGTGATAACCTTACAAAGCATCCATCATACTTAACAACTCGCAACCGGAGGTCGAATCCACCAATTAGTCAGTGCATGGAAGTGGATAGTGATCGTTTGGGCATGCCTTATTTAAGTCACAAAAGTCTACACACATCCTCCACTTCCGTTTGGGTTTCGGTACCATCACAACATTGGATCGATATTCTGGAAATTGAATTACCCGAATGTGTCCTGCTTTTAATAATTTCTGCACCTCCACCTCGATTACCTTATCAAGCTCTGCCTTAAACGTTCTCCTTTCCTGTCGGACAGACCGTGCTTCTGGATCGGCATTCAAATGGTGTCTTTCAACCTCGGGGGATACCCCTGTTATCTCTCCTTATCTATGGGCAAGAATATCGCGAACTCTCTTAATAACGTTATCAGTTCCTCCCTTATAGTTTCCATTAGTCTGGTGCCTATCTTAGTGGTGTACCCCGGCCTGCCTTCTTCTAGTTATATTTCTATGAGTTCTTCATGAGGCCGGATATAACTCCCCTCTTCCTTTACCTTTTTAGAGTTGAGCATGACTTCTTTATATCTCTCGCTCTCTCTCGCTTGCTTCCATCCATACCTTTCTTGACTGTCATCTGATAGCACGTTCTAGAGACCTGCTTTCCCACAGACGGTGCCACTTGATGCGACCAAAAATATTGGTGCTTCAAGAATAGGGGGTACTGACCTTATACGTGTGATCAGCAACCTGAATAACTTTTAATAATCGTGCAGCGACCTGATTGATCTGATACTACTTCGCCCACCTTATCTCCTACCGGATACTTGATACTCATGTGATAAGTATAGGTGATTTCCTAAAATGTGTTGAGGGCAAGTCGCCCCAGTATTGCGTTGTATGTCAAATTCCCTTTGACAATCAAGAATTTCACATCCTTCCTTACACTCAATTCTCCTTTTCCCAAAACCACCGAGAGTGTCAGCTCGCCCTTCGTGATGACTTGTGCACCATTAAAAGCATAAATCAGAATGTCCACCGATCGTACCTCAGTCTTCAACTCCATTTATTTTAGACATTCTATATATATATAATATCGACTAAGCTTCCATTATCTACAAACACCCTTCCAACCTCATACCCTGCTAGTTTAGCTTCAATTACAAATGCATCATTATATTCCAATCATAGGCCGTGTCGTTCACCAGAGTTGAATGATATTATCGTTCCTAATGTTAAATTTTCCTGTGTCCTTTTTGTCTTACTCGCTTTTGACTCAGGAATTATATTTTGAGGTAGTATACTTCTTCCTTGCATACTGTGTTTGTGGAAAGTCTCACATCTTTCGCTCAAGGACTCGATGTCCCTCTTTCCCACAGACGATGCCACTTGATGCGACTAAAAAGATTGGTGCTTCAAGAATAAGGGGTACTAACCTTATACGTGTGATCAGAGATCTGAATAACTACGAATAATCGTGCAGCGACCTGATTGATCTCCAAGGGACTCCTGGTGACCTATTAGATCCTAAAAAACAAAACCCAGCCAAGGCGGAGGATGGCCCCAATGTAGGCCCTCTGATGCCTAAGTTAGATAGGGCTTAAGAGATAGGCGAGAGACTTTTTAGTGAGAGAGATCTCAAAAATGTAGGATGTAAAGAATCAACTTAGAGATAAAGAATGAGGCCTCAGTCCTCTTTATATAGACAAGAAAGTTATTCCCAATCTAGGGTTTCCCTCTTCTACCATAAATAACACAACCGACTCAGAATTAGGATTCCTCCTGTATGTTAAATTCTCATAATTGATAGAACTCTTGTTGAATTACTATATTAGCCATGGGCCAATAAGCCCGTTCATAAGATTCAGTCCGCTGGAACCCCATAGAATAGCCCATATTTGTCTGCCAAAGCCTAAGATCATGAAGCCCAGCCCCAACGGCGAGCTACCACTCAGCGCCGAGCTGGTATAATAAAGTTCATACCAGAAGAGGTCGCTACCTTCCAAAACAGCTTGCCCAGCTCCTAGAAGGATTGCTCCTTCTAAGAAATGAAGTCGCTTGCTGAGCTTACCTACTAAAATCCTCATAAATACCTTCATATTGGCAATGTAGACATTTGATGTCGTATCAATATATATATATATATATATATATATATATATATATATATATATATATATATATATATATATATATATATATATATATATATATATATATATATATCAACAAACGTTAATGAATTATGGATGCAGAAATTAACTACCTGGAACATGCACCCGACGACATCAAATTCTCTTTCGATGATCTCTCGATAAATCATCAAAACCTTGGTCGATGGACAATATAGTCTATAATTATGTTTATGGTTATAAATAATATTTGATAAAAATGATGATTTGACAGTTGTAATTATTAAATTACGTACTCATTGCCAATAAAATAAACCAAGTGTCCACCATATTTGTATGTATCTTGATCAATGAGTATCTCTTCTTCTGTATCATCACCTCTCTAATCAACAAGTTTGTCCACGTCATTATTGGTGGGGTCGTGCAATTGGAAATTGATATATTCTAATTATATTGAATTGCATGTATCTACAACTTTTTCTTGAAATGGCTGCTCTTGTAGAGGCTCGACAAGCTCTACACTTGATCTCGATTTGGTTTTATACGTTGCTCACTGGTCCAGATTGTCTCATTTCAAGCTCAAGTATGCGCAATAGTAAACTTGAACATCTTAGTCAGCAAGTACATAAGGTTCATATTGAATCCACACTTGTGATTGATATCGCCAAGCATATAACGAGGATGAAATTTTATCCTATTGGAGATGGTTCAAACCATTCACATTTGAAATATAATATATTTTTATTTGTTTTCCCTATGTACTTGAGCTTCATAATTTCTATAAGATGGCATAATAATCATACTCGATTACCCTATAGTTTGACCCTTTAATATAAACTCCACTACTCTAAGTTGATTTATTAGACTTTTGGTCAACTATGTGAAACTTTCATCCATTTATCTTATAGCCAGTATATATTTTCACACATCGTGTTGGACCTTCTACTAGGCTTCTAATATTCTCGTCGGTAACAATATTCGAAGGATCTCTAGCCTATAACGTAGAAATATCATTTTTAATTTAAGAAATATGTTAGAAAAGTTACAAATGGTAGTTAATAACATATACATCAGTACTTAGCAGCTTACGTAGAGTTTGATCCAATCAAAAATTTTATTTTCTAATTTTTTTTTGAGCTTATATGAATGTTTGGTTGGAGATGTTCAATGATCTTCGTGTAAATATTACATCATTTAGAAGAAAGTGAGTACAAAATTTTTAATGTATTATATATGCATCTTCCGGAATAAACTTAAAAAGAGAATCTCGCCTAACATATTATTGGACCTCATCGCAATTTAATAAGACGTACATCCTTGTGGATTTGAATATTTGTTTATTTCGAAAACTTTTTTCCCTTTGTTTCTAATGGATATTCTGAACACTGAGGGAATTTCATCATCGTCATCTACACCATCCTAACCATCATCAGTTCTAGGAAAAGTTGTTATTTTAGTTAGCACGTGGTCTTTAAAATAGCGTGAAATGAACGTTGATGTCTCTTCATACAGATATGTGTTTGCTATCGACCCTTCAACACTCTCCTTGTTCTTCACATTGTTCTTTAGTTTGCAAAGATACCTCTCGAATGGGTACATCCATCTATATTACACTAGGTAGATGCTCAACTGAGTCAAAAAAATGAGAGTGAATATCAGTTTAAGTTGGCATGAGATTGGCAGAATATCATGTTATTGACGACTCATATCTCAAATCCCAATGACTGTTAATACGTGACAATCATGACGTTTCATTCCGATAAACCTCAATCCCTTCTTGTAGATGAAACACTCTAAGTTTGATGCATAACTATATGAAAACCAAATAACTTTAACCCATGCACACAATAAAGCTTTTGATGGCTTATCAACTGTGTAACAATCTTTGAGAAACTTTCCTGATATGTCTAGCTCCAGCTCCGGGCGATTACATTAGTCATTCAACTCTTCCCTTAATTCAGAATTGTCCTTTGTCTTCACTTTGACATTCATCACCGTGTTAAATAAATGTCAAAAACATTTTTCTCTACGTGCATAATATCGAAATTATACTGAATCAGATTTGTGCTCCAGTATGGAAAATCCCAAAAGATACTTCATTTCCTCCAACCAGATGTCTTGGATATTTGTGCGTTAACGCATGATGCATCTAGATCAATGACTTTCAGAAGCCTCAATTCTTCTATCACTTCCAATATCATTATCCTTAACCAAATATTCGACGATGGAGTCTCGAATGATCGTCTTATCTAAAAACGTATTTATCTTTATGAAAACTATGACCACATTCAAGAAATTTATGGTGATTGTTGAACTACGATTGTTTCCCACAGCACGTAAGAGTGAAGACATTTGAGCATTCCATACAGTATGGGAAAGCCATTCGCTCAGCCGTACCCCAACTGGACAACATAGAATATACAGGAAAATCATTAATTGTCCACATAAGGGTTACTCATAACTGAAAATTTTGTTTTAATAGAGATATCAAATGAGGAAGCACCAACCATTCACAACTCATTGAACTCGTCAATTATAGGTTGTAGAAATACATCTACTTTATCCTTAGGATTTTTGGGCCCTGGTATAAGAACATTCAAGAACATGAATTGTTCTTTTATACCCATACAGGGAGGCAAATTGTAAGGTTTAACTATGATAGGCCACAAGGAATATTGTGCACTTAAACTTCCAAATGATTTAAAACTATATGTATAGATACCTAATCTCATATTTCAAGTCTCGACTGTAAATTATGGATAAATTTGGTTGAAATATTTCGAAACTTCTGAATCGGATGGGTGGCGCATAACACCATCTTCGACCACATGTTCGCCATGCTACCTCATATCCTTTGTAACCGCCTCAAATGCATACAAACTCTACAAATAAGGAGTTCATAGAAAATAGAAAATCTTCTTGTACACGATGTGAGCCTTCCGTCATTTTGCATTACCCTGAGAAACGATTTTAAACTGAGGTTCATTAAAAAAATTGTAATTGGTTAGCTAATATTCGTCTATCAAGTGGATCATATAATTATTCTTGTAAAAACCTATATTCTCACTGGCAAGCCCATACCCCTTGGTAACTTCTTAATTTTATAGAAGATATCAGGTACACAATTGTCTTTTGTTACAATCTCTTTGATTAATTTAGTTACTTAGACATAACATTTTTGAGACACATCATTCTCTGAATTCAAACTCATGAGAGACAAAATAGAGACAACTGAAAATGCCCTCGCACTTGGGATACAAAGGCTGATTTCTGTCTTTCAACATGTCATGAAACTTTTGGTATCAAGGTTTGACAACTCTTCTATAACGGTAGCCACATAAAAATTAAGAGCGGTTGCATCTTGAACCATATTGATATATGCATTTAATGATTCTTCTAGAGTGATTTAAGAGGCTCCTCCAACATGAAAATCGTAAGGGTGATGAGTGGTTTCCAGACATCTTCCCCCGTGGTAAGTCCAGATATATTAATTCGATACAAATCCATATCTAGCTAGGTGATACTTGATCTCATTGATGTCAAGAAACCTACAATTCCTACATCTATTATGATTTTACAAGGACACTTCAACATCTCTTCATCCTTATGTATTGTTTGAATGAATTAATCGAAACTCTCCACCCCATCAACGAATTGTGGAATAGTAATTCGTTGATCGTTCATTTATATATCCAACTATGATAGGAACTTATCCTATAATTTCCTAGTCATCATTTAAGTAATAGAAAAAAGCGATAGCCATTATCTAAGTACATGTATATTGTAGTACACCCAAGAACAAAAAAAAGATATATAGAAACCAAAATTTAAAAATTCACAAAACACATACACGTAAGATAGCCATATTACAGTCACGCTCTAAAATTGTTCAAATAAGTGGACAGTTCAAAACTTAGTATCAAACTCTCTATTTCATACTAAATCCTAAACATGTTTAAGGTATTTTAGAGGACATGCATAGAAAAAAGAACACAAAATTTAAAATCCGTTATTGGAGAACAAAACCTCACCGCCGGTGCCGTACACCACATCATCAATCCCCGACGTCACTATATACCACACCATCAACATATTTGAAAACCAAAAAATTTTAAAATTTTAAAATTCATTATTAGTGGACAAAACCTCTCGGTCGGCGTCGTACACCACCTCTTCAACCCCCGACATCACCATATACCACACAATCAACCATTCAACACATTTGAGAACCATTTTTTTAAATTTAAAATCCGTTAATTGGATGACAAATCCTCTCTATTGACTCCGCGCATCATGTCATCAACTCCCGACATCACCATATACCATAAAACCAACACCGACCAATTAAAACACCAGCAACCAATCAACACATCAATACATCCACAATAATTCATAAACAAACAACTTCAAAAATTCTAGAATCCATAAATTATTTCAATAATAAGAGGTAATTAAAATCCATAATTAACCTCTTATTGAACTCAAATTATAAAACAAACCCTCTATTCATTCTTAATTACAATTAACGCCTAAGTGAAAATAATTACCTAATGAACCCTAAACCCCTAATTGAACTCAAATTATTTAAAAGAAACCTAATTCAATCCTAATTATAAAAGTAATCCCTTATTGAACACTAATTACCCAAGTAACCCTAATTTAATGCAGTTATACCTAATTGAACCCTAAACCCCTAATTGAACTCAAATTATTTTTAAAAAGTTTAATTCAACCATAATTATACAATTGACCCCTAATTGAACTTTAATTACATAGTTAACCCTAATTTAATTCAACTATACCTAATCAAACCCTAAAACCCTAATTACATAATACATTCCTAATCAAAACCCAATTCAAATTAATTAAACCTAATTGAACCCTAAAACTTTAATTCGACTCAGATTATATAACAAACCCCTAATTAAACTCAAATTATACAAAAAAAACTCACAATTAAACACTAATTATATATCAGACTCTAATCAAACACTAGTTGTATAACTAACCACTAATTGAACACTAATTATATATTTAACCCTTAGTCGAACACAAATTATGTAACTAACTCTAAATCAATCCTGAATATAATTTAAAAATACTTAATTAAACCCTAATTATGAACTAATTATATAATAATATAAAAATTATACTATCTATGAAAATATGCCAAACATTAAACAAGAAAACATAAAAAATAAAAAAATAAAAGCTAAAAAACAAAAATCAATGAATCTTACCTCGTTGATTCTTGTGGCATTCTTGGCTGGCAGAGGAGATGACATCAACAAGTCTGGGAGATGTTGGTAGAGGAGACGGCATCAACAAGGCTGGGAGATGGAAACGGCGATCATAAGCGGGTGGAGCAAGCAACAGTCCTGGTGGTAGGTTTGAGTAGGGCACCGGTGTAGTCGGCAACGCGTATGATGGCAGCCGGTAGAGGAGGCTTATCACGGAGGTGGACGGGGCAAGGTTGGCTATGGCAAAAAAATAAAGGGAGAAGAAGAAAGAAATGTGTTATCGATGCCCTAGTTCTTCAATTTTACTCATGTTATCGAGGGATTCTCATTCCCCCACTTAAAAAATAGATAATAATTAATTTCTAATTTCAATTTCAACATGCATATATTGATTAATCATTATATTTACTTATGTGAATTTACATTTCGTCTATTAGTAGCTATTTATCATAATTCATTCAATCATAACACACTTACATTAATCACATATATGCAGTTGAGTAATTCAATCGATCCTTAATTAAGGGTCATATAATAAGATCAATCATATCACACATACTATTAATATTACATGATATATCAATCAATAAAAATAGAGTCGATGAGAATTATCTATTAACGTCATGTTAATTATAATTTAAGTATATAAAACGACAGTATATCAGTTATATTAATGTCAAGAGCAGTTGATCGACGATTGACTGCCAAGTCAGTCGATCGACTGCGCGCCATGCTGCCGAGACCCGCGCGCATTTGCGCGCGCCTGCGCGCAACTCCCCCCGAGACCTCCGTGCATCTGCGCGCGCCTGCCTGCACGCTGTCGAGCGCCTGCCGACCAGCGCCGAGTCCTGCCGAGCCAGCCCGCCCAGCGCCGAGCCATCTCAGCCCATGTCCAGCCACCTTGCAAATTTCCCAAGCCAAACTCGACCCAAAAGGTCTATTTTGACCATTTTGGGTCAAATTTGGTCAATACATGGAAATCCAAGCTCATATGGCATAATTGACCCATTTACCCCTAATTAACTTGTATAAATAGAACCTCTCTTTCATTTTGTAAGACCCTCTCATTTTCTCCCAACCCAATCATGGGTTTGGGGATTAAAAATCCTCTCTCTAGTTTTTAAGATCTAATTTCTCTCTCTTAGGTTTTAGATTCAATTTGAAGCTTTGATGTAATTTCTTTTCTAAATTTAGATTTACTTTCATGATTGGCCTTGGGTTTGTAAGCCTAAGAAGAATCTAAATACTCCTTTGGATTTTTACTTTTGATGCAATTACATTCAAGCTTTGTTTCATTTCCTAATTCAAGTAAGTTTCCTTTCAATTTCATGTTTTATGCTTTAATTCCATGCTTTGTTCTTCATTTCCATGCTTGTTCTTCATGTTATGCTTTTAGCCTTAGCAGCTTGAATTCATGATGAAACATATGAATTGGATATGGAATCTAGATGAGTGACACATATAGATCATAGATCGGCTCTTGGATCGTCTTGATTTTGAGATTTTGCTATGCTTTATTTGCAATTTTATTTTTATGCATAGTTTTAGGTTAAATCTTAGATCTACTCTTTGTTACTTGTTATTTTCCTTAAAGTTTTGAACTTTCTTGTTATTCTCCATTGCTCTTTACATCCATGCTTTTAATTTTTGGTAATTTGCATTATTTAGGATTTTATGCATAGTTGTACCTTGTGCTTGCATTCTTGTACTTGGTGAAACATTGCATTTTCTTGCTTATTTTCATTACTTGCTTGCATTTACATATTGAGGCATTCTACCAACATGCAATCTCAATTCCTAGGAAAGTTTAGATAGATTAATCGCTTTATTTTCATTTTCCTTTTATTTTCCAAGCTTGAAACACATAGAAACCATCAATTGAATCGATTTCTGATAATACCAAGCCAAGAACCCATTGATTCATTTGAATACCACGAAAACTCTACAAACAAAATGGCGCCGTTGCGACACGGCTTGGTTAAGGCTTTCGATTTGGTTGTAGTTTCATTGTGTTTTTAGCTTTCTTTTCTTTTTGACATTTTTTGTTTAGTATGCAAGGTGCTTATACCTATGGCGGATAAATTCCCAACATGGGAGGGCATGGTGCAAACCATGTTGGGAATGAGATGTTGTATAATGGGTATGGCAATGTGGGAGGGCATGGTGCAAACCACATTGCCAATGGTGGATATGGATATGGGCAACCCGGCATGGGAGGGGATGGTGCAAACCATGTCGGGTTTGATAGTTTCTCAGACGTGAATGGTTCCTTGGGTGGTTATGGAGCTCCAAATCTTTATCCGAACGTGCAAGCTCCATACTCCTATCTGAACATGCACACCCCAACTTCCGGCTCTTATGGCTATGGTGCTCCACAAAATTATCCGAATATGCCGAGCCCGAATCCCGGCCTATATGATAGTTCTCTCACTTCCAATTTCGATTATGCCCCATTTGTTGCCACCAATAGCACTCATGATCCCGATCCGTATGCGTACTTCGGAGGTTTGAGCTCCAATGACCAAAATGCCCCTCCCGCCCTCGACATTTCGGTGCATGCTCCTATTCCGCCCCCCGACCTGACTCTCTTGGCCATTTTGCAACAATTGAATTCGTTGACCACTACGTTGGCCTCACTTGCGGCTAAGTGTTATGCTTTTGCGGCTAAGTGTGATGCTTTTGATGCTACAACGGACCAATTCGCAAGCGATATTGATATGCTTAAACGAGCTCATGCGGATTCCTTACTCATGGACATGCTTCAAGAGTTAGTCGAAGAGGCGTATATGGAGGCAAAGACCAATGAGGAGGAGGTTGTCCCGTTTGTCGATATAGAGGGATGTTGTGATGATGAGCCCCTTGTTCTTCTTGATGAGCCTGTTGTGCCTCTGTTTGACCCCGTTTTGTGTGGAGATGATTCTCGATGTGTCGTTGGGGGAAACGATGACTTTCTAGAGGGGGAGGGGGAGTTATTGATGATAAGTTGGAGAAATAGACGATTATCTTGAGGAGGATGAGGAGAGCAAGTCGATTACTATCCTTGCGAACTCACACCGGGAAGAAGGGGAGGAGAGGATGGTTGAAGGGTTTAAAGTTCTTAAGGATGCCATTGAGTGGAGACCCGAAGTGATTAAGAGAGTTAGCCCTTTGAATTTGATTCTTGATGAAATAAGGGGAGCCGGGATTTGGAGATTGTTGTGGGATGGCTTGATGTTTGTAATTTCTCAAAGTGAGTGGGTGAAGCCCATTGACTTGGTACCAAAGATGAGCGGCATGTTCGGTGTTGAGGAAGAAAAAGGAGAGTTGTTGGCCACGAGAGCTACAATGGGTTGGAGGACGTTGATCAATTTTAAGAAGTTGAGAGTGGCTACCAAGAGAGATCATTTCCCTCCCCCATTTATTGAGCACATGATGGACAAGCTAGTCGGCCAATATTCCTTTTATCTTCTTAATGAGACATCGGGTCATTTCAAAACCACCATTCCACCCGAGAATCTACCCATGATGACTCCCACTTGCCCGATTGGAACGCTTTTCGGCCAACATTTATATCGGATCTTAAACAAGGTGTCAGGTCACTTTAAGACCACAATTCCTCCCGACAAGGAGGAGATTGTATTGGTGGACCCTCCCGTGATATTCCCACCTTGATCGAAAAGGGAGTATGTCAAGCTAGTGACGTAAAACAAGCGCCTCTTGGGAGGCAACCCAAGTTCTTTCCATTTCTTTCTTTCTTTCTTTCTTTCTTTTATTGAAAAATCAAAAAAATTTCAAAAATCCAAAAACATTTAAAAATTTGAAAAACAAGAAAAATATATATATAATAAAATATTTTATTTTGAGTTCATGTACATATTTCCTTGTGTTTTTAATTTCGTTTGATTTTCTTTTCTAGGTTTTATTTTCCGACGTCGACCATTGGACGATTGATAAAAGTGGTAGCATTTATGAAGTCGGAAGATGCTAGCCATGCTCGATTTTTATTTGGATTGCTTAGATGCCTAGGTGGACCCCACCGAGCTCGACCAAAACTCGCTTGGTTGAGGAAGTTTCTATTCACAAACACACACACCCTTTTACTTGATTTTCATTAAAATGCGGGTAATGCATGGTTTAAGTGTGGGGTGGGTAGGTGGTTAGGGTCCCGATTTTTGTCGAGCATGTTTTGTTGTTCTTAACTCGAGCCTTGGCGAAGTGACGCATTCTTGGCGAAGTGACGCTTACTATTTGCGCATTTATATGGTCGAGTCGATTTTTGTGTCTTTTGTGTGTTTATTACATGTTTAAGCAACTCCACGTGCTTGGAAGTTTGAATAGTTTACTTGTCGGGTTTTTGCATGTTTATGGCCTCTTGTGTGAGGGGTTGGATTTTTGTGCTTCGTCCAAAACCCGCCTATATATATAATCAACATTTTCTCGTGAAAAGATTGCAAAGATCTAAAAACTCTTTTGATTTTGCTCCCAAATTCGGTGCAAACTAGTGAGTAGCCTTGTGTGATTTATCGGCTTGCTTGCATTTTTACGGAAATTGCATTGAGGAGGTTTGACTTTGCTCGTACATGATTGAATTCGAAAATGACATCGAGGCACATATATCACCCTTGTTCCGGCCATATCCATATATCTAAGCTACTTTAAAAGTCTCAAACGAGCCCCCTTGATCCTATGTCCCGTTTCTTGTTAACTGAGCTCGATTTTAGCTCTTATATCTTCATAAATTATAAGGTGAGAGGGTATATTATTAGTTGACGAGAAATGTGAGGGAAATCGATTGCGGGTTTCTGGTTTTGAGTTGCTTATACAAAAGAAAAAAGAAAAGGAAAAAAAAAGAGAGAATAAAACTCCAACACAAATCACGAAAAGTGATAAAGCGTGCGTTCAAGTGAAAAGCCTAGTTTAAAGGCTAAAAATTGTGAAAAGAAGCAAATTCAAAAAGCTTCTAAGTGTTGTGAAACAAAAGTCGGAAAGAGTGTGTAAGAAGAAAGGGCTTCGAATGAGAGTTTGATGAATTGGGAAAGGTGAAGCGATCATAAGCTTCGGGATTTAGAAATTAGGATTTTGTGTGTTATTGATCACGTTTGATCGTGTGTTAGTCATTATATACATATATTCCATACCTTACCAAAGAGCCAACATTACAACCCATAATAAAGACCTCTTTCGATTCTTACTTGGTCATGTACTATGACCAATTTTGAGCGTCCGATTTGTGAAATCTTGACGAGTGCATGCATTGTCCGATTTGAGTGTATACACGTCCTATCTACTAAACACTTAAGCGAATTGAGCGAACACCCTCAAAATTTCCATTTGTGAGGAAGTATCGATTTGGCTTGCATTTGAGAAAGAGTAATACGAGCAATGCTTGACGATAGTGAGTTTATGTTGATATTTCCATCATATAAATAAGGATAAGCACAAGGATTTCTCGTTTCAAACAATGTTCATTGCGTGTACACTCTCGATTCTTTTCATTATTCGAGGACGAACAAACCGATAAGTGTGGGGTAGTTGTTTTGCATGTAATTGTTGTGTTTTTCCTCGTGTTTTTAATTAGTATTTTATGTTGATTTTAGTAGTTATTGAGTCGAGTTTTATTAGGTTTTTGTTTGTTTTCTTGTTTTGTTGTTTTTTCGTGTTTCTTTTTGATTTTCTACTTAATATGATTAATTTAATTATAATTAATAAATTTTATGTTTAAATTAGGTATTTTGAAGTATTCTAGTCTGGATATGGTCGAGTATGGGCTTAGGATTGGAGTTTTAGCGGAATTGGGGCTCGAATTGAAGAATTATAGCTGACACTGGGTACGTGATCCGACAGCGCCTGCCCACAGCTGTTGAGCACCTGCCGAGCACCTGCGCGCGCAAGCTTCCGAGAACGCCGAGAGCTACCAAATCGACTGCCGAGAGCTAAATCGACTGCTCAACAGAGAGTTGCCGCCCACGCCCATCCTGCCGAGAGCAGTCGATCGACTGCGCGCCATGCTGCAGTGTCGAGTCCTGCCGAGCCAGCCCGCCCAGCGCCGAGCCATCTCGGCCCATGTCGAGCCACCTTGAAAATTTCCCGAGCCAAACTCGACCCAAAAGGTCTATTTTGACTATTTTGGGTCAAATTTGGTCAATACATGGAAATCCAAGCTCATATGGCATAATTGACTCATTTACCCCTAATTAACTTGTATAAATAGAACCACTCTTTCATTTTGTAAGACCCTCTCATTTTCTCATAGGTTTGGGGATTAAAAATCCTATCTCTAGTTTTTAAGATCTAATTTCTCTCTCTTAGGTTTTAGATTCAATTTCAAGCTTTGATGTAATTTTTTTTCTAGATTTAGATTTACTTTTATGCTTGGCCTTGGGTTTGTAAGCCTAAGAAGAATCCAAATACTCCTTTGGATTGTTACTTTTGATGCAATTACATTCAAACTTTGTTTCATTTCCTAATTCAAGTAAGTTTCCTTTCAATTTCATGTTTTATGCTTTAATTACATGCTTTGTTCTTCATTTCCATGCTTGTTCTTCATGTTATGCTTTTAGCCTTATCACCTTGAATTCATGATGAAACATATGAATTGGCTATGGAGTCTAGATGAGTGACACATATAGATCATAGATCGGCTCTTGGATCGTCTTGATTTTGAGATTTTGCTATGCTTTATTTACAATTTTATTTTTATGCATAGTTTTAGGTTAAATCTTAGATCTACTCTTTGTTGCTTTTTATTTTCCTTAAAATTGTGTACTTTCTTGTTAATTTCCATTGCTCTTTACATCCATGCTTTCAATTTTTGGTAATTTGCATTATTTAGGATTTTATGCATAGTTGTACCTTGTGCTTGCATGCTTGTACTTGGTGAAACATTGCATTTTCTTGCTTATTTTCATTACTTGCTTGCATTTACATATTGAGGCATCCGGCGAGGCATTCTACCAACATGCAATTTCAGTTCCTAGGAAAGTTCAGATAGATTAATCGCTTTATTTTCATTTTCCTTTTATTTTCCAAGCTTGAAACACATAGAAACCATTAGTTGAATCAATTTCCGATAATACCAAGCCAAGAACCCGTTGATTCATTTCAACACCACGAAAACTCTACAAACAAAATGTTAATTACATGTACACTCTTGATTCTTTTCGTTGTTCGAGGACGAACAAACCGATAAGTGTGGGGTAGTTGTTTTGCATGTAATTGTTGTGTTTTTCCTCGTATTTTTAATTAGGATTTTAT
>BMAC01000492.1:217015-232192 GCA_014905375.1 Phtheirospermum japonicum
GACCAGCGTTGAGTCCTGCCAAGCCCGTCCGCCTAGCGCCAAGCCATCTCGGCCCATGTCGAGCCACCTTGCAAATTTTCCGAGCCAATCGAGCCAAACTCGACCCAAAAGGTCTATTTTTACCATTTTGGGTCAAATTTGGTCAATACATGGAAATTCAAACTCATATGGCATAATTGACCCATTTACCCCTAATTAACTTGTATAAATAGAACCTCTCTTTCATTTTGTAAGACCCTCTCACCTCCTCCCAATCCAAGCTTGGGTTTGGGATTATTTTCACTCTCTAGATTTAATTTCAAGTTTTACCTTGGGTTTGTAAGTTCAAGAAGGATTCAAGTACTCCCTTGGATTTTTAATTCCTTGCAATATCAATCAAGCTTTTGGATTCTCCATTTAATTTTAGTAAGCTTTCTTTTAATTTCATGCTTTGTTCTTCATTTATTTTATACTTTTTGCCTTAGCTATTAGAATTGTTGCTTGATCTTGTGAATCATCTATGGAATCTAGTTGAGTGACAAAACTAGATCATAGATTGAGGCCTAGATCGTTTAATTTCACGTAATTTCATATGTTTCATGCATTTTTCTTCATTTCATATTTTTTGTCTTAGCACCTTGAATTCATGTTAGATCTTAAGAATTGGCTATGGAATCTAGATGAGTAACACGTCTAGATCATAGAGCAGGTCTTGGATTGTCTTGATTTTGAGTTTTTCACATGCTTTATTTTAAATCTTATTTTCATGCCTTTTTTCATGCTTGAATCTTAAATCTACTCTTTGTTGCTTGTTATTTTTCATAAGTTTTAAACTTTCCCGTCTATTCTCATTGCTTTATCCATTCATACTTTCAATTTTTACTTATTTGCATTATTTAGGATTTTATGCATTATTGTACCTTGTGCTTGCATGCTTGTACTTGGTGAAACATTGCATTTTCTTACTTATTTTCATTATTGCTTTGCATTTACATATTGAGGCATACGACGAGGCATCCGACCAACTTGCAATTTCATTTCCTAGTTTAATTTAGTTAGCTTAATTTCTTTATTTTTATTTTTCAAAACTTGAAACACATTGATTCTCTCAATCGAATCGAATTCCGATAATAACGAGCCAAGAACTCGTTGATTCATTTCAACACCACGAAAACTCTTCAAATATACACACACATATACACATACACACACACACAGAGAGAGAGAGAGAGAGTAACCATGTAATATCTTAAAATATATAATGAAATTTCATTTTATATATATATATATATATAGTTGAATAATCGATCGATTCTTAATTAAGAGTTGTATAATAAGATCGATTGTATCATGTATACTATTAATTAATAAAAATACAATCAATGAGAACTATATATTATCATTATATTAATAACATTATAACTTTATAAAATTATATTATATTATTTATTTTAATGTTATTACACTTTTTTCAAATACTTTTTAAAACCAAAGGAATATGCATTCCCTAGGTAAATAACCGAAAAAATACAAAATCCCTCGATGATACCAAGGAAAAATATAAATAAGAAGTAACGAGATTACCGATCAATTATTACTTTTTTTTGTAATTCTAAAACATGTAAAGTAACCATGCAATAGTTTTAAAAAAATATAATTAGATTTCATTAATTGCATATGTAGTTGAATTATTCGATCGATCCTTAATTAAGAGTCGTGTAATAAGATCGATCGTACCTATTAATATTACATGATATATCAATCAATAAAAATACAACTGATGAAAATTATATATTAACGTCATTAAGTGTATAAAATGACATTTTATAACTTATATTAATGTTGTTGTTGTTGTTGTTATTGTTGTTGTTGTTGTTGTTATTATTATTATTATTATTATTATTATTATTATTATTATTATTATTATTATTATTATTATTATTATTATTATTTACGAGGGAATCCAAAATCCCTCGGCTTTTAACCGAGGAGTTTTGAATTCCATTTATATTTAAAAAATAATAAAAATAGAAAATATTGATATTACCAATCAATTAGTAATTCTTGTGATTCTAAAACATGGTAAAAGCAACCATGTAATATCATTAAGAAAATAATGAGATTACATTAATTACATATACAGTTGAATAATTCGATCGATCCTTAATTAAGAGTTGTATAATAAGAACGATCGTAACATACATATGATTAACATTACATGGTTTATCTATCAATAAAATACAATCGATGAGAATTATATATTAACGTCATGTTAATTGCATTTTAAGTGTTTAAAATGATATTATATCAGTTATATTACTGCTACTACATTTTTTATTATTTATATTAAACCTAAGGAATATGCATTCCCTACTTAAACATCCGAGGGAATTTAAATTCCCTCGGTATCTCTCGATTTGTTTTTTGTACCGAGGAACGAATTCGATCGATATGAAAAACCTTCGGTATTCCCTCAGTATTTTACTTGGAAATAGTGGTAGCATACATTGATGTCGATATAACGAGAGACTTAACAGGAAATTACTTACTTAGGGATATGTCTTCAGCATTTCCCGCAATCCCAAATTCCCATGATATATCCCTCGATATTCATCGAGGTACCGTATCCCTCGGTAATCCGCTATTTTTGTAGTGAGCTACATCATTCACACCCTCTTCACTCTCATCACCTTCATCTTCTCATCATTCGGGCCCCTCTATTACCTCCTCCTAACTCTAAGTCACACAGTTCTCATAATTCTCCAGCCTCATCTCACACATACAACCCCCTCCTCAACCCATCCCGCCTGCTCCCTCTCACTCTATGCTTACTAGGTCCAAACATGGCATATTCAAACCCAAAACTTACTTTGCTCACACAAAATCTTTTACAATAAATGAACCAGTATCTATTAGGGATGCTCTTTCTTATCTAATTAGTTAAAACTAACTATGACTATTGTAGCTAACTGTAGTTATTCTAATACACCTATATTTCAGATCAAAACTAAAGTGATTATAGAGATTAAGTTTGGGACACAAAAACTAAAACCGAGCAATAGTTAGAGGATTAGTAAGTGCATCCGCAAGCTGATCCTCAGAGGTAATGTGTTGAATATCAATCAACTGTTGATGAGCTTTCTCACGAACCGTTTTAGATATTTTTTGAACAAACTATTAGAAAGTTTTGCTCATTTCGTTCAGTTCATATTATCAAATAAAAGGAATATATTTGAAATTCTTATTTGAACACCCCATTTTATGTTAAGACCATTTTGGTCGATTCATTAGGGCCTGTTTGTCATAGGGTTCGAAGTATTATATTGGTATTTTGAATATCAGATACTTATTTATTCTAAATTCAAAAATCAAATACTCAACCAATAATCCCTTAAACCTAGGCTGCGTTTATATATACGGATGAGATATGATTACAATATTATGATTTACAATAGTACTGTTCATTAAAAATACATGGGGCATTTGTTATGTTTGATTGACCTCCTAGAAAGATAGGGATTTGTATCCCAATGCCATGTTTGTTTGAGTTGATTAGAAAGTACGTGAGTTAAATGGTCAAAAGTACCCTTCTCATTAATACTCATCAACAACATATTTCTCGTATTCTAAAAAAAAAAAGATTAAAAAAGAGCCATATTCCTTGCCACTCTTATAATGTACATAATTTTGTTTTACAAGAAACTCTTTCATTGATTCAACGGGAAAATAAATGCATCACCATATACAAGTTCCTGCATCCACTGTTAAAAAGTCCTCTTTCCAACAAAATGGAGCAGATGAAGAAGCAAAGTTTGCAATTTTATGACCAATTCTTTTAGCCAATAGTCAAGCATAACGAGGTAATTAAGTTGTTGCTACCGAGGAAATAAAAATAGAATGCTTGAAATTCTTCAATGATTGAACATGACTATTCGTCTCTACGAGCCACTGTAGATATGTAAGGGAGATATCTTCAAATTAGAACAAAATCCTAATCTTTCTTTAAGAGTGATGCCAGATGAAGCAATTTGCTCTGGAGCAACAACTTAAAATTATATTATAATTATGTTAAATTGCTTAATTATCATTTCAAATCTTAGACTAAGATATATTGACAAATATGGTAAGTTAATAAATGAGAACTCAAATCTTTTTCTCACTATTTTTCATGGTAAGTTAAAATAAATATGGAGAAAATTTGTGATTTTCAAGAATTAAATTGAAAATCTTAATTGAAGGTTCCAAACCCCATTTGGGAATTTTGTATCCTTCATCTAGCCAAATTACATGTAACCCTCTAAATTTCATAATTTTCTCTTTGCTATACCTGCCGTATCCACTCTTTTTTCTTTTCTTTTTTTTTTTTTGCCTTTTAAGAATTTTCAAATGTCTTATCCTTCTTCTTATTCATATCTTTATATATATTTATTATAAATATGTTTAATCTTCTTTCTTCTTAGTTTTAGATTTAATCTTATCTAGAAATAGGTTTTTATAATTTGCAAATTGTTAAAATAAATTCTAGTTTTAAAAAATAAATCATGTTTTTTTTTCTTTCTAATTTAAGTTAATTCTTGAAATTTTAAAACAACCTTAGATTTTAAAGATAATTCATGTTTTATCTTCTTTTTTGTATTGATTATTTTACTATGATGTATTGGTTTATACTTTTTTGTAAGTATTATAAGTATTAATTTGATAGTATAATATGTAGTTAATGAAGATTTCAATAATCAAAATAAATGTAAATTATTCATAATTTCTTTGCTCTTTTTAGTTAATTTATAATTATTGTTAATATTAATTTGATAGTATATTATGTATTTAATAAAAAAAAACTTAATAATCAAAATAAGTCTACCGTAATATTTATAATTAAAAATAATTTTCCTTAAACCAATAATTTTCTTGTAAAAAATAATATTCCTAAAACTTTACAAACAAAGTCATAAAATGGAAATTTCTAAAACAACTATTGCTATAGTAATTGATCAACTAACAACATTGATGATTAGAATTCTAATTCACATTTTTACATAAAACCAATGCATCTATCATGACGGTTTAATAAAAAACTACCAGGTAATGATTCTCAAGGTGTCAAAGAAAATAAGATAATCACAATATACATATTATTTGAAAAAATTAACACTTTTTTTTATTAAAATGTTATCTTGACAATATTTATTCTTGCAATATACATAAAATCAAAAACTATTAGCAATCAAAATAAGACTACAAATCAACTACATGTAGGGTTGTAAATGAATCAAACCTTTTGATTTGATTCGATAATCAATTCGCTTCGATCCGAATTCGAATTTGAATTTTTATTTCGATTCAAATTATTAACGAATATGAATATGAATATGAATACTCACATATTCGAGTTAATACAAATATAATTACATGTATACACTTTGATTTGCATCTTTTTGTACATATTTCATTATCGTTTTTGTTTCACGTTGCGTGTTTTTCGCTTGCTTTTTGTTGCTTTAGGAGTCGGGTTGGCCGTTTTTCGTATTTCTAGATTTTCTTAGTTTTTGTACGTTTTGTTATTAATTTTCGTAGTTTTTCACGTTTCTATTTTTCTTGGCCGTAGGACGTCCCAGCGGGGCCCACGCTCGTTTGGGATCGTCGATACTCGACTCGGGATTGGACAGACGAAGCAAGGAAGCGTAACGGACGAGGTTCGATAAGCCGGCGGACGCGAAAAGAACGAGAAATCGAGCCGGGCGCTGGAATCCAGTCGACCGACTGAACATCCAGTCGATCGACTGACCTTGAAGTCGATCGACTGGACCGCTAAAATCGACTGGATTCCAGCGAGTTTTGAAGTTTTTGACATGGCAGTCGATCGACTGCCTACCTGGCCGATCGACTGCCGTCGATCGACTGAGCCACCAAGATCGACTGAATTACAGGGCTTCAGACCATTTTTGACATCGCAGTCGATCGACTGCCGACAAGGCCGATCGACTGCAGTCGATCGACTGCTTATTCTCAGTCGATCGACTGAAAAGCAGATTTTTGAAGATATTAGCAATCATACGTCATTTCAAGAAGACAACTTGGCCCGATAGCTTTCTTCTCCAAGGAAGCTCCCCAAACAGCTTTTTCTGCAGATTTTCATATTTTGCTCATTTTAATTCCT
This sequence comes from Phtheirospermum japonicum, assembly GCA_014905375.1. Taxonomy (NCBI): domain Eukaryota; kingdom Viridiplantae; phylum Streptophyta; class Magnoliopsida; order Lamiales; family Orobanchaceae; genus Phtheirospermum; species Phtheirospermum japonicum. The sequence goes on from BMAC01000492.1 coordinate 223,152, forward strand.
AAAAATTCTAGTAATTAGAAATAGATTAGTTAAGTTTAGATTTAAGCTAGTTTATGTTCAAGCTTTGTTTCAAGCTATCTTTTGTGAAGATCCATCAACTTTTAAGCTTTCTCATTCAAGCTTTTGTGTAATCAACATTTGGTAACTTCTTTCCTTTAATTTAGTTTCATTTCCATGTTATTTCTCTTTAATATTGTGTTGTGCTTTGGATCATAGCTTAGTATCTCTTGTGTTTTTAAAATTTTAAGCTTTCTCCTTCAAGCTTTTGTGTAATCAACATTTGGTAACTTCTTTCCTTTAATTTAGTTTCATTTCCATGTTATTTCTCTTTAATATTGAGTTGTGTTTTGGATCATAGCTTAGTATCTCTTGTGTTTTTTTCAAACTTTCAATATCATTTTCTAGCTTTCTAACTTATGAACTTATGCTTTTAAGTTATTAAGTTACAATCAATTTCTAAGTTAGTAAAAGTTTATTAAGATCTTCATCTTTAAGCCCTTAATTCATACTAAGTAATTATGTTGACTTATTCAAATAAGTTGACTTTAATTTTCCCTCCATTTTACTAATTTCAAATAATTAAGTTTTACTAAGTTAATTAGTTTAAATTGATCGTTTTTAATATAAGCTTTAATTTCCTTTAAATGTTTTAATGTGTTTAAATCCTAATTTTCAATTTCAATCTTAGTTATAAAAACCGAACAATGACTATCGCTTTTCTAGGTTAAATTAGTTTTAGAAAATCCGACGATAAGAACGATAAAKAAAACBRACGGCCGATCACATCCATCCTCGAGAGACACGACTCGGGACAACTCACCGCATCTCCAGTCGACTCCGTACTATTGCGGAGACAATTTCTAGAACGTCGAGAAATCTTCGATCACACTTGTTTATCAATATTAAATTACGAGTTTATACAAATATAATTACATACTAGTGTAAAACCCGCGATTTTCGCCGGCAAATATTAGAAAAACATAAAAATGTAAGAATTTATCAAAAAAGTTCATTAATTTCAAAAATTAAGTAATGCCAAAATGAGAAATGTTTGAAAAGAATAATCTAGTAATAAGACGCTTTTACAAATGTATAAAAAATATTGTCATCACTATAGCGTAAATTTCGCCGATGTTAGTAAAAAATATTATTAGTCTGTGATTTGCTCAGTGTCGTTTTTATGGAGTGATGCGAGACAATCAGAATCTGAACTATTTAAAAAAATGTGCAAGTGAAGTTCAATATTTTATATAAAAAAAACAAATAATTAAGTACAGTTATCATAAATCTACTCTAAAGCATAAACAAAAAAGTTATCTATGAGATCAGGGGTGGAGGGATTGAGGATGATGAAACGTCTAGGCTTGGGCCCGCATCATGGCCATATCATGGATATACCTTACAATTCTTATTTTACATTTAAAGTATAATTATATCAAAATAACCTATCATAATCTCAAAAATACCTAATTTATAATTGAGAATAATTTCCAAAAATCAATCTCCCTCCCTCTCTCTCTTATACACGGTCTAATTTAAATTCTCCTTAATTAATTAATTAATTAATTAATTACTCAATGCAAATCGAAACAGTTTATTGAAACTTTACAAATAACATGAGATTTATGCAATTTTTTGAAAGTGTATAAGTTATGGGACAACAATATCTTATAATTTTTTGAATTATATTCGTCAAACATTTATGCCAAAGATTCTTAAATCTTAGTCATATTGTTGAAATTAAGCACAATCATGATGAAAAGATAAGACAGGTTTTTTTTTTTGGTTTTTTTTTTGGGACGAATTGATATTATGTTTGATAAAATTAGAAAGATTGCTACTCCAAATAACAATACACTTGTCTTCTGCATAAAAACATCGTTAAAAAAAAAGAAAAAGAAAATTGAACACCGACGAAACATTGCTGAAAATCTTTATGGAGTGACTGATTACACAACCAAATAGATTAGTGTATTTCTAAGGACTTGGATTCTCCCCAAATCTAGGAGCTATGAGGAAGCACGTCTAAAAACATCAAAGTCAAGTCAAGATCGAAATGAGCTAACTGGTTTTTAGGGGTTCTAGTTTTGGAGGTGAAAAATGGGGAAGAAAGAGGAGATATTTGAAAATAAAACTAAACCATGTAAGATTATTACAATTATTTTATCAAGAGAATGTATTCCTTAACAATATTCAACCTCAAAAACCATCGAAACAAAAACAGGCAGCCGGCAAACGGACAAAGAAAAATAAATGAAAAGCATCTTGAATAATGTCCTTTGTCACAATTCACAAACCTCAGCTGCAGTGCAAGATCCAACACGCCGATGATACAAAGGTGATGATTGACTTATGGATCTGAGAATGCTGAAAAGATATAATAAATGCATAAGACATGTTATTAATATAAAGAATTTAAAAAAAAACAAATAAATAAATATGCAAGTGTGTAGCTTAAAAAGTTCACAAGCGAATTCTAGTAGGTGGGAACAAAACTAGCTAGACTGAACGTCATGCTGATATGGACCATTCTGTTGTCACTATATGTGTTCAACAGGCTCTTTACCTGAAACAAAAAATGCAAACCCATCTCCGTCTGGCTTGTTCATGTTCATATCCTTCCATGAGTTTCCCGATGATGTATTCATGCTTTGTTCAACATGGATTATTTGTTGAAGAACTCATCAAAACCCCAAAAAAACAAACAAAAAAAAAAGCAGAACTTACATTTCCTCAAACACCTGGTGAACAACATTAATCTTAATCATTATTGGATGTCCATTCATCCAAGCTATGTATATCACAAATCACGATATCAATAACATAATACCACCCATGTAATGCGAATCCCTTTTCAAATCTAAAAAAGAAAGAAAGAAAGAAAGAAAGCTCACCATGATCATCTGAACGGCCTTTATGGCTGCTTCTCCAAGATAGCAGAAAAAAAACACTTCTCTATCAACATTCTTACCCCACTTAGTGACAACAACCCGCTTATGTTTCCTATACATTAGCATCCTAAACACTTGCAAATAATCATCAAAATCCTCCTTCAAACAGAAAAAACTATCCGCCCACAAAATCCCACCCAGCTTGATAACCCTGTCCCTATCATATGCACAAAATCGAGCTGTGCCAACAAATCACGAATATATAAAAATATATCAAGTACTAAATTTTAATAAGGGTGATCACATAGATTTGAAGAGAAAGATACTCAACGCGAATAAGAACATTAAAAATAAAAGAATCTCATGTACCTGATCAGAGATTGATTTTTCTCAATTCGAACAAAATACATATGATTCCAACAAATAAACAATCAAAACCCAAACAAACATTAACCATCCAAATTCTAGATATCAAGAAAAAAATCACAGCTTGGTTTCATACTTAGAAAATAACAAATCTCAATAAATTATCATCTCAACAAATATGAAAGTCTTCACTGTAATTGAAATTAACCTATCTGTATAGAAACAATCACGAATCTGAGAAGAAACAGATCCGAAATCAATCCCAAATTTCTATAGCTCTAAATAAATTACATCGATTTTTGCCTAATGATTTTAAAAATTAAAAAAAATACTCATCTCGACCCGCTGTAACTCTCTCGTCGTCGCTCCAGCCCCGCCGTCGTGCTGTTGCTGGAATCTAGAGTTGGTTAATTCATAGTAAACCTTGATCATCATCAAATAGTTTATGAAGCTTCCTTGGACAATTAAAAAAACACTGATCGATGGTACAATAATAAGTACCTGGAACCAATTTGTATTTTTTGGACTTTGCTGAGCTGCAAGAACCTCAACGAACAATTCATTTTTGTAACCACCCATGTTGCTTGCATATGCTCTTGAGAGGTGACTATTGAGGGATGCAGAATTGAATTGGGTGAGGAGATAGATCTTGGATATGTTACTGTTTAATCAAACAAAATCAAGAAGACAATACCTTGTTGAAATTCTAAGATGTCACCGCCAGTCAAATGTTAACGGCCGGTCGGAGCAAAAAAAGGCTTTTTAGTTGTGATGGTTTTTTGGGGGCCAAATTCTCTCTCTCTCTCTCTCTCTCTCTCTCTCTCTCTCTCTCTCTCTCTCTCTCTAGGTTTATAAAAAAAGTGTATGGGTAAGATAAACCATTTGGACAATCCAACTCAAAAAAAGTTTTAGCAATTAAGTTATATGAAACAAAAGATCTTAAGAAAAAAAATCAGTCTTCAACCCAAGTTTTTATTTTACCCCAATTCTAATTCTTAGATCATGAAAACAAAAGGTGAGGAAGGAAATTATTTGAAAATGATAAACAAAAAACAAATACCAAATTTGAGGTTGAGAGTGGAAGAAATACGTTCTTTAAAGTTCAGTATGCAAATTAAGACGTTCAGCCAAATTGGAGAAGCAGCTGGGGTGAAGCAATCCTTTCTACTCTCTCGTGGGCTGGTCGTCGTCAGGTTTCACTGGGTGAAGCAACTGGCTGAGGTGCTTGGTTCTGATAACCCAAATCTGGATTAATCATTCACAAATGCAATTTATTATTAATAATGATACTCATAACCCGAGTTGCTTGATTAATCTAAAAACAATTTTATTATTAATGTAATTACACAATTTAGCTTGATTACATTCCCCTAACATTGAACTGACAAAAGAATCAAAATTTTAACCAACAGCATACCATCCTTCATTTAATTACCCTCTTTTCTCTAAAAATAAAATTGTACAATAGCAGATTCTGTATTGTAATTGCCTTTGGTTGATAATTCAGGGGCGGGGAATCATCCAAGCAACAGAGTACCTCATGAAACATCAAATAAAGATCGAGCCTCACTCAATTTAGGTACTGCTAATATCGAAGGATCAATAATTCCGCTCGTAAAAACTTGATGTTTTTAGTAACGGATGAGTTTTTCTAAGGCCATTCCTCTAAAACCTAAAAGGCCAATTTATCGATTTGAACAAATAAAAAATAATTTAATTCATAAACTTACAGCTACATATATGGAGAATGTTAGCTTCAATCACCATTAATCCACATAACTCCTCTGGAATTGAGGCTCAAAACTATCTTATTACCTTATTCGGTGGCGAGACAGTGCTGGAAATTGCTGCAGACGGCGAGTTTGAGGCGGCTAGGGCTTCAGAAGTGAGGAGCTGGACTATGAGTCTGGGCTGGAGATTTTTCCATAATAAGAAAATGTTAATTAACTAAAATTTACTTTAGCCGAAAGAAATATTCACAATGCCTCATCAGATATCTACGCCAAACATATACTCACAACGCGTCAAACCAATTAGCAAAACTATAAACAAATATTCTAACCTGCTCAAAAAAGGAAATGATATCCACTCTGAAGAATTTTCCCCACAGATTTTCTTCATATCCTCCTTGTTCAGTGAGCTTAGTAGTTTAATGTCAATTGCCTGTCCACACAAACAGAACAACAAATCTTCAAATATGATAAAGATTTTATGAAACTCCAAAAACACCAAAAATATCACTGACGCCTAACAATAAAAGTCAAAATATCAAAACCTACACTCTGGCAATAGAAATCCAGAAAACAACCTAAACAAATATTTTAATTTTTAATATCACTTTCCAGAGATACTGCCATTTGATCAATAAAATTAAAAATAAATAAAACAAATGTATAATTTTTTGATAAATTATTTATTCGCCATCTGTATTTTGTATATATATTATATGAAGATTACAACATGAGGGTAGTTTTTATTTTTATTTTAATTTGAATGACCTAATTGCATGAAACTACTACTCTGCACTTTACTTGTTCCCCTGTATACCTGAGTAATTAAGATAAGGTTGCTCTTTTTCCTTTGGCATCTCTCGACTGCACGTAAACATAAGCACATAAAAGATCACACGAATTGCCATGATATACAATCAATATATATATAAACTACCCTTGCATTTTAGCTAAATTACAAACCAACCTAGTTATCTTTAAAATTCCACAATAAAATATGGTTATACAAAAATTAACATGCAATTCTGTATAGAAAAAAAGAATGCAATAGAACAAATGAATGTCCATATGCAAAAAATTAAATAAAAAAATCCCTATAAATATAATTATAATCCCTATAACATTAACCAATTCAATTAAAAATAAAAAAAATATATATAAACAAAATTAATAAATAATAATATTTGTAGAGAAAATAATCTGTTTATAGCAAAATATACTTGGAATTATATTTTGGAATCTTCAAAATTGAATACCAAATTTCATAAGATGTGCAGGCAAATAAAAAATTGTTTAAAGCAAGCATTTATATTTATAAAAATTAATGAATAATAAGTTGAAACAACATAAAATTAATCGAACCTCTTTTAAATGATGATACGTACAAACATTTCTGCATGGATTGTCGGGGTTTATGATAACCATAGCAACGGTATTGTTATCAGCTAGCTTCTCCACGGCACCGAGATCGACCTCCCATTGCTGCTCAGGAATAAGGTCGTAATAACGCACCTCGAGGTTTCTAAATGCAGCACAAAGCCCGTAAGTTGGGAATCCGGGCCTCGGCAGCAAGATATTAGCACCCGGTTGAGCCAGAATCGAACGCTATCTCAATAGCTTGTGTACAACATGTTGTATCAAAAACATCGTCCAGTAGAAGCTTATAGGGGAGATCACAGGACAAATACTCTGCTAATGCCTTGTTTGGCAAAAAATAATTAAATAATCAAAATCACTTTTCTAAGACTTCTATCTAAGCCCAATTCGGTCCCGCCTAACTTCGTCGTTACCCAACACTTTTTAGAACACTTACCGGAACATAGCAAATTTTGATAAACTCTTCCAAAATCAAAGTTCTTAATTAGCCAAACAATTCAACAACTAAATCACTGGAAAAAAAAACTCTTCTAAAATCGAGATCCTGGGAAATTCCGAAAAATAGAGATATATTGCATGCGCGAGTAATTTCAAGAATTAAATCACAAAATATATGAAAAATGAAATCAGAATATAATTTACTAATTAATAAGAAAGATAACAAACTTATAAGATCTTAATGTCAGGAGATCGGAAATTTGGTTGAATAAAATTAGATCGAAAAAAGTAGACCGTAACATTCATCGACAATGGCCACCCCTGCTGCATCTGGATCGGGTCTCATCAAGTTACTCCGCCCCGCCTCGCGCCCTACCGACGTACAGGCTGCCATTTTCTGGGGCGTCGCCGCCGGCACCAGTGCCCTATGGATCGTTCAGCCTTTTGACTGGTTGAGGAAGACATTTTTTGAGAAACCTGATCCCGAACAGAAATGAATAGGATGTTAGAAATCGTGCCGGTAATCTTTTTGATATGACATTCGCACTCTTAGCAGAGCATTTTTGCGGAATAGTACTAACAGATCTGGAAAAAAGAATATAATATTGTTCGGATTTTTTCTGAAAAATGTCGCTTGAAAAATGTCGTCGATTCTATAACATATAAAATTTTCGTTTTAGTAATCAGAAATAAAAAGCAGGAAGAGGAGCACATTTAGATTCTAATTTCACTTTTACACACAAATACTCTTTGACTTAAATCAAATTTCAGCTTCAGTTTTCAAATGCCACCAACTTCAAATGCTCAATTAGCTTACATGACAATGAAAATCACTTCTAAATGGTGAAGTGTTAGCAAACACTCCCTTAATCACTCTGGATCACAATAACACACAAACCCTAAAATAGAAGCTGATGCATAAAGTTTCAATTAAAAAACCACCCAAAAGATAAAATAATATATTCACGTTGAATGGATTATTAAATTTTTTTCACAAAACGCGTCTCACCACCAAGAAAAATTTTTGGAACCACAAAAATCCAATATTAGAATCCCGAAAACATAAATCTAAGAATATTCTAGAAATTTACAATCGAAGAATTAGGTTTTTTACCTTTCGGTGGCGGCGGCGTTGGTGGAGATATCATCGGTGCAAGCGAACTGCAGGGCCGATATGGTAACTATTCTGCTTGTCGCCATTATTTTTTTTCACTTCTGAATCGATTTGAAAGTCTCGAACAAAATCAAAGATTTAGAAGTGGATTTCTCAGACCTATTTTTTTGGACAGATAAGCAGCCACGTTTCACTCCACGAATTTGGTTGATGACAACATGATTTTAGAAGTGATTTCGGCGACTGAATTCCTTTATATGAAACCCTACTCAAAGAAAATTAATGAAAACTAGCATTTCAATCAATAATAAGAAATAATAATAAAAAATCTAATACATCATACCAAATCTTATCATCAAGTTTCAGTTTTCAAAGGAGAATATCTAGTCGAGTAAGGAGAGGAAAAAAGCTAAGAAATATAATTAACGAAAAAAGCAAAAAATCACAAACAATGAAAAACAACCAAATGCAGAAAATGATAATAATCAAGAACACCATAAATAATCAATTATCAAGAATCTATAATGGAAAATTTTACCAAATAAATCTAATTGATCTCCCTTCAATTTCGAAGAAATACAAAAAATGACAAACAAAAAAATCACATTCGAAAAATCTACAATTTAAGATACATATTGCATGTTTTAAAACGTAAAATATATATATATATATATATATATAATATATATAATTAAATTAAAAAAACTGGACTGATTTTAGCACTACAGTACTGTGTAAAAAAGCACAATGAACCATTGTACACAGGATTAGTCTTAGGTTCACAACGGGTTCTCATTTGAACCCAATCCTATATATATATATATATATATAAAATCGATTTTTCTTAATCAAACTAGAGTTTTACTTTACCCTTTCTCTCAAATTTGCAGAGATAATTCGGATTATTATGGATTCTTATATGGTTCCCTCCTTTTACGGAGATCTTGCAGGACACTTTGAAGAATCGGTAATTTTCATTTCTTTATATTTTTTTTTTGATGTATACATATTTTTATATATTTTAAATTGTCTATATTAGGAGTGATGCAAAAAGTCATCTGGAAAATGTATCAGCAGATCAATCAAAATTGCGACTGCTTGTATATGATGGGGAATGTTATTAAT
>BMAC01000492.1:242763-260263 GCA_014905375.1 Phtheirospermum japonicum
TAATTATATATATATATATTTTTACGTTTTAAAACATGCAATATGTATCTTAAATTGTAGATCTTGAGAATGTGATTAATTTGATATATATTTCATTCAAAACGAATAAAATTTGAAAAAGTTATGGTTTGTTGAAGATTTGAGTTTTTTTTTTAACGGATTACAAAAGATGACATATTTCTTCATTAACCAACAAACAATGTAATAGTTTATAATTTTTATGGAAATTTGATAAATGTAATTGAGTTGAAATTTAACTATACAATAATTAATGCGTTTGGTTGATGCCTTTATTTGAAATAGTACTTCTTCCTTAATTATACAAGAATCATTTATAATATGGAAATTAATAAAACTGTTACTAACTATTGGAGAATATTACCATATATTTATATACCTTGATAATTTGATGAAACCCTATAAATAATTGATTGTCACTTTTTTTATATGTATACAAAATTTATTTATTTATAAAATCAAAAAAATAATGGACCTACGTCTTCAGCCTCAGCTTTCAATCAATCGAAGGATATGTGTTACATATTCTAACAAGGATCATTTGGTATATTTTTTTCTCATATATATTAATTCATTTATTTTAAATTATATTTTCTCAAAAAAATTAATTCTATTTTCAATTATATATTTTACTCTCTTGATATTTATATTTCATTTGAAATTATAATATTTATTTTTCATCTTCAAATATATGAACAGAAGTTTTCTTGCCCACTAAATAAATTATTTATCCAGAAATATTCTACGATCAATAAATTGGTCAGTATTTTTTATGTTATTAGTTTACTTTTTATTTCGTATGCACTATATTAAAATATTTTTCTCATATATATATTTTTGGTGTAATGCGTTAATTTTATAAAATATCTAAGCAATATATATATGTATGTATATATATATATATATATATATACACACACACACATATATACATATATCTCATATATTAAAATTGATAATTATGTAACAGCCTATTTCGAACACTTTCTCCAAATTTTCGAAGATGCACTCCCTGTCTATTTCGATCTACGAAATTGGCGTGGAGATTCATGGCCAGTTGAAATGAACAGGATTAACGAGAATGTTGAATTTGGAGTCGGTTTGGAACATGTTGGATTATGTTCCACCCGGTGTTGGAGAAGCATATTATTTATCAATAATGCTTACATCATTTCCGAGGAGCAGTTTGTCACGAAGATATACGTACCATTAACAACATTGTCTACCTAACTTTCAAGGCTGCATGTTATTCTTTGGGACTGTTGGATGATGATAGAGAATACGTTAACGGTATTGTCGAAGCAATTTACTGGGGTTTACCGTCATTCCTAAGAAAGCTCTACGCATCATTGTTAATGTCTTCGAGTGTTTCAAGACCATAATATGTATGGGAAAAGACATTGCAACTACTCGCAGATGACATCTTGCGAAGACAACGTAGAATCCTGGGTATAGAAGGTAATTAGTCTTTAGTTTAATGAACTACTTTTTTATAAATTTAAGATGTTCTTATTTTTTATGATATTTAATTATCTACTAATATAATTAACTTATATACTCAAATCTTGATAATTCTTTATTACTTTGTTCATGTATTCAACTAAGTGATGATATGTTGAAAAACTATACCCTGATTGAATTGGAAAAACTTCTCCAAAGTAATGGAAAATCGCTAAGGAATTTCTGCGATATGCCTTTGCCCAATGATTCTACATTGATCGACGGAAATAACAAACTTATCTAGCAAGAACTTAATTGTGATAGATGTCTTTTGGAAGTCGAACATCAGAAATTATGCTCATCTGACAATCTATTCAGAAATTCTAAGTGCGGCGACAAATGACAAGTGTGGTATTTTCTTTGTATATAGTTATGGGGGTACAGGCAAAACCTTCGTTTGGCGAACATTATCTGCGACTTTACGCTCAAAATATGAAATTGTTCTCAATGTTGCTTCGAGTGGTGTTGTCGCACTTTTGCTTCCAGCTGGTAGAATTGCACACTCCCGATTTGGAATACCTTGACCATAACCGAAGATTCAATGTGTACAATAACACCTGGAACAGAATTAGCTGCTCTTCTTGATCGGGCAAAACTAATCATTTGGGATGAAGCACCGATGATGAGTAAATTATGTTTTGAAGCTTTGCATAAAAGTTTGAAGCATATTGCACCTGAAGAAAGAAAGGAATTACCATTTGCCGGTAAGGTTATAGTTCTAGGTGAAGACTTTTGTCAGATTCTTTCTGTTGTGCCAAAGGGTAGTCGGGAATATATTGTGTATGCCAGTATTTGTTCATCTAGATTATGGGAACATTGTAAAATTCTTCGATTGACGAAGAATATGAGGTTAACCGTCGGACAGTCAATGTAAAGATCTGTTGAACGTGAAATTCGCGATTTCTCCGACTGGATACTCAAAATCGGTGATGGCAAAATTGGTACAGAAGCTGATGGTCAAACTTTAATTGATATACCTGACGATATACTTCTTCAAACTTCAGGCGATCATGTTGCTACTATTGTTGAGAGCATTTATCCATCTCTTTTACAAAACTTTGGCCATCACTTATTCTTCTAAGAAAGAGCTATTCTTGCACCAACTAATAGTATTGTTGAGACAGTGAATGAATACGTGATGTCGATTCTTCCAGGTGATGAACATATGTAAATGGAGAAGTTCAGCATCAAGTGTACTCGACAAATTTTCTAAACACGATAAAGTGCTCCATATACCCAATCATATTCTGAAGTTAAAAGTTGGTGTTCCGGTTATGTTGATTAGAAACATGGATCAAATTTCAGTGTTGTGCAATGGTACTAGATTAGTTGTTACGCAACTTGGAGATCGCATTATTGAAGCAAAGATTTTATCAGGAACTAATGTTGGTATGAAGGTTTACATTCCACGAATGGCATTGACCCCTTCGGATATTAGGGTCCCGTTCAAATTTCAAAGGAGACAATTTCCCCTCATTGTTTGTTTCGCAATGACTATAAACAAGAGTCAGAGTCAAACTCTTTCTAATGTGGGTTTGTATTTGCCAAGACCAATTTCTAGCCAAGGTCAACTCTACGTCGCAGTCTCTCGGGTCAAGAGTTGTAAATAATTAAAAATCCTAAGTTGTGACGACGATGATAATATTGTTAATAAGACCGCAAATGTTGTTTACAAGGAGGTTTTCCAAAATCTCAAGTGACCGATTTTAAAAAGTTGTATTATTGAATATGATTTAATATTTATTTTTTTCGTTCTTTTTAACATATTTTTATTCGATATGCCCGCGTAAACGTGGGTTTCTGAACTAGTTGTTAATAAATATCATTCCCTTGTACTTAATTATACCCATCCGATTCAAACTGATCCAAGCACCATCACTCAAATATAATTGGGCAACACTCTTATTAGGCCGGACTAACGGATGATCCGTTAGGCCAAGATTTCATATCAATACATTATATTACAAAAACCATTACATTATAATAAAAAACCAATACATCATATTATAAATACATCACAGTACAAAAAAATAATACATCATAGCACAGGTCAGAGATTTATGAAAAACTAATACTTTACAGTACAAATACCAATACATCACAGTACAAAAACCAATATATTATAGTATCGGGTCAGATGACTGACTCGCACGTATTTGTCACGATTTTTGTATATTTGGCTAGTGTTTTAGTTAGATTTGTTGTTAATTTTGGGTATAAGTTGGATTGATTTAGCATATTTTCGTATTTATGTATCTCCAACTTATTTTACCACATTTTATTTTTTATTTTAGGTATTTTGAAGTCTTTCGGTGTTAAGGTGGACGAGTGTGGGCCCGCGAGTGGAGTTTCAAAGAAATTGGGCCCTGATTTGGTACAATGCAGCTGACACTGGGTATGTCATCCACACTGGGTTACCCAGTGTCAAAACCCAGTGTTAGAAATTCTGGCAGACACTTCCGTCCGACCGGACAAGACCAGTGTCCGATCGGAGTAGAAGGCAGAAGGCTTCTGTCCGACCGGACAAGACCTCTGTCCGACCGGACAAGTACGTTACGCACGCAGATTTTCGGGATTCGGCTGTTACGAAATGGTTGAAGGCTGTTTAAAAATGCAGAGGAGGCTAGGGTTTCATATTATTGAGCCTTGAGGACCTTTTGGAGGCTAGAGGCACCTTAGAACACATCTCTCACACCTCTCATATAAATCCGTGCAACGCCATATCAAGGTTCGATTCGCAGTAGCCGTCGTTCTTCGCTAGGATTCTGGGTTCGTGACAAGCCCTGGGATTCCACGTAGCTCGGAGTGCTTTCGTTCATCGTCTTCACTCGTTGAAAATAGTTCAACGATTAGTAATCTCTAAACTCATAGTCTTGATGTTTTTGAAATAATTTGGTTTATAATTTATTATGAACAGTAGTTGGTAATGATTCGTTAGTAGATTGTTAAAGTTAGTGATTTGGGTTTTCGAATTATTGATTTTGGATGAACTATTGGATTGAGAATGGAATTATGGTTGGCTTAGTTATAGTTTGTGAAGCATCTCGTATTTGGAATGAAAGTTGATCTTAGTTGATAGAAGCATTTGATTGATAATCGCTATCGCTGTTTGCAATTGTTGGAATGATGTTTAGTAGCTTGCAATAGTATTACAGTAGTTGTTTTTCTTATAACCTGTCGAGAGGTTGACACCCTCGAGACAAGAAGAGTTTGTCTTACTTGCTTTATTGATTTTTAAACAATTATAAAACCCCTTGAGTTCGCGTGTTTTTAGATAGGATTGTGTTATTAGAATAATAAGCATCGTTAAATCCGATTCCCATTCCTCGAGAGATCGACCCGAGTTAACTTGCCAAGTCTACAAGTGACCCCGTTCTCTTGTGGGCGAGCTTAAAACCTTTCAAACGTAGACGCGCATTTGTTTAACCGGAATTTAATTTTGAAAGGAACACAAAAGTTCTGCTCAATGACCTAATGAGTCATGACCCGTTAATCTGCCTAACACAAGTGTTTGCCTAACCTTTATCAATGGTGCAATTTCTGGACTTATTATTTCTCATACTCACGCCTATGCATGAGGAAACCAAGAAGGGCAAATTAATAGATTTCTATATCAGTTGTTTGATCCAAATTTAATAGATTTCTTTCCATCATAACCAAGAAGGGCAAAAAGGTAAATACAAAATAATATAACTATCAAAAAAATCCTTAATTATGCATTTGAATTTACCTTTTCGTCCCTATTGTTCCGGAGCAATTTGCTCCATGTAACATTATTGCTCCTTTAATTAAGTGAAGCTCAAAGAATGGAACATGATTACTCACTCATTTGTCGAAAATAAGTGAAGGGTTTTCGTGCCAGTTTCGAACCACTCAATTAGTTCCAAAGTTGTTGGACATTAACGATAATACATGCATGTAAAAACATAAGAATTTAATATACCAAGGTGCTCTTAAGTCAAACATGAATTAACAATTTATATATGATGTGTGATTTCAACACGAGCACATAAAATTAATTTTCAATATAAATTACTAAGTTAAAGTCAATAACAACATAAAAAGAAATATTTTAGAATAAGTAACTTAGCAAAAAAGACATTTTCTTTCCAAAAGAATCAATGTGAAAGGAAATCTTACATGTAACCTACGTAAATCTATCTTCATTCAAGTTAAGTAGAAAATGGATATTTTACATCATCAAAATATTCAAAGTTTTGAATACTATCATGTCATATCAAATATGCAACATTTGCAAGAGTACAAAATAAATCTTTATAGTTATAAGAAATGGAGAAGCATCTTTTAAAAATGGAAAAGGGCAATTTTCAAAATTCAATTAACAAAAAAGCAAGGCTAAATATGTTGTTTGCTCAAGGTTTGAGCCATCATCCGCCTCGTCCGCTGCGACAGACCTTGCCACTTTTTGGGCAACACTGGAGGCTGCACCGCCCTCTGATCACTTTCATTAGTTTTCATCTCTATGATGGGAGGATTTAGAAGCTCCTGGTTTCATCACAACTTTCTTCACAAGCCCCGACTAGGTTTTGGGCTGACCAGCAAACCCTACTTTTTGGAACCCTAGCACGGTTGCACAATCGCCGTTTCACTCCATTGGGCTCGGCCAATCTCCTTGTATAAGTGGCAACTATTCACAATTTTGTTGGATCCGAAAATACATAAGTGCAAATGACCTGCAAAATAATGATAAATCGAGGGAATTGAGTTTTTCGCTGGCTGAGTCATTTTCAGGTCATACGATTAAAATTGCGAATATAATTGGCCACAGAACTTGATCCTCAAGCTAGATAAACCCTTATTTCCATCGGTAGCAAACTATATAATTTCTCACCTCGATACAACTGTTGAATTTTCCATAATTCTTTTACAAAATTAAAATACTAACCTCCTAATACTGATTTGCGGCATACTGGATTTCAAGGGTTTGTTCTTGCCGAATGAGGTACTCCCTCCATTCCTTAATAAATGACGTTTTGACTTGAGATGAGAGAATTAAGAAGTATGTAATTTGACTAAGTTACCCCAAATAATCAATCTCTTAAATATGTGTAATTATCTTTTTCATAAAAAAAAACTCATGTTTATCTCCCTCTTTCTCATTCTTACGTGTTTTTTTAGTACTTATATTTCACAAATATTATTGGTAAGTTAAAGAAATGAAAGATTTATTAGGATTGTGATAAGGATAAAATAGACATAAAGGGTGATAAATACATTAAACGATATTTAATAAGAAAAAAGATTAAGGAGACAAAATGTCATTTAATTAGAACGGAGGGAGTATTTACTATGTCAGTTTTGTAATTACATGTCCAAGTGAGAGCATCATCGACAAAGTAGGGGCCTTTTCAGGATTAGAAAGGTAATTTTGCTTGCCATAGTGGGATAAGATTACTGACGAAGAAGGTGAGATAAGGTTTGTCACTCGTATGCAAGATAACATCTGGGCTAGGATTACTATCCCGGACTTTTATCCACCACAACAAAATAATGGATTCATTGTGATATCCCAACTAATCCCATCATACCCCACCAAACAAACGCAGTCGTATCTCCATCTTATAATGTCCTATTAATATATATAGTTAAATACTATTAAGTACAATGTTATAAAATAACATCATTTACTTTTTAGATATAATTTGACATAAAATACAATATAATAAATATTATCATTTATTTTTTTAAATATAATTGACATAAAATTCAAAATCTCATAATAAACAATTTTTTTTATTATTAAAAAATTATTAATATCAAGATTCTGAATTTTAAGATTTAAAATTCTAACAAGTATTTATTAGAAAATTGAAAGAGGTAAAAAAAAACAAAACAATCACAATTTCAAATGTAATTGTTCTCTATTCTTTTTCCTCTCACCAGAGAGAGAGACGCTGTTCCAAAGCTTTATCTTCAAATCGGAAAAATAAATAAATTCCGACGTCGTCCACAATTCAGCGATCTTACAGTTCTAAACTTTTCGTCACTCAATTTTGGCACCCCCTTATTAATTGCCTGCGTATTAATTAGGCCAGGAGAAAACACTAATTCCCATTATTCACAATCCTACCCAGCCGTCAAAGTGTGATAAATTGCCCGAACAAATTTCTTTTCTTTCTATATTCCCCTTTTCATGACTGTTAATTGAGTTGATTTGCAAGAGATGGAAGTTTGTGAAAATTTGATCGATAAAATCCATAGATCCTTCACTGGTGGGGGCATACATTTCGCAACTCCAGTTTCATCTTTGAGGACAAATGAACTCGAGCTGGTAGTGTATCTTAATTAATTTTTCACTGTCCGCCTTTATTCGTATTTATTGTAACTCCTATATTTTTATTAGTGTGGTGTGATTTATTATTTATTTAATTTTGTTGTTTCAGGTTCGAGGAGTGTTGCAAATGCTTCAAGGTCTATCGAGTTCACTATTCCACTGGGACGACACGCGGCAGTGTTTTCATCTCAATAGCGGGATTTATGTGACTCATCTTTCACAGACGAGTTTGTATCGCATTCTTGATCAGCTTACATATGCTGCAACATGTTTACAATTGGTTGATATTGTGGTAAACAAAATTGAGAAATCCAAGAGCTTGACTCCGCCGACCTTAAGAGCATTTGCTTGCTCCGTTCGCACATGGCTTAGAGTATGTGTCGTTGACATTAGACAAAAGTTCGTAATATTTTGATTAAAATTTAATTGTTTTTTAATACTTATTTGCCTCAGAGGATGCGAGATGTTGCTCTGAAAGAAGAGGTGAAAGTAAATAGCCCAGATGGTAGCACTGCTGTGACTATACTGGGGTTGTCAAGTTCTTTGTCAAGGTGAGTCTGCCTATTACTAGGCTTTGGAATTTTATGTGCATTTTTTTATTTCTGATATAATTTAATTTTGTACGTTTTATTGTTTCTTGTATCACTATTATCAGTTTATTTTATCTTATGAACTTTATGTTGAGAATCTGAATGTCTGCTGGTACTCTTACTTAAGTTCTTCCTATGTTATATATGTTTGTTACCCGGATTAACAAACTGATGCATGATGCTACGTTTCTTGTTATTGGTTATTAGGAATCATTAAGGGTGTGTTTGGAAGAGGATTTGGGGGGTTTATTAAGCCCTGGATTTGGATTTGGAAAAGTATTTTGAATAGCAAAATCCTTGTTTGGTTGGAGTTTTTGCATTTTTTTTTAACACTCAAATTTTCATTTCTTATCTATTTTAGATGAATAATGCATCAAATTAATCCCCTCTCCAAGATCTACAATTTGATATGTAAATTGTATATATATAAATAAGAGTACGTGTTCATTAAGTAATTAAAGAAAAAAATGATTATTGTATATATATATTTTTTAAATTTGGATTGAATAGGTTATAGGCAGGGTTTAGGATTTGGAATTGTAAAGTCAGAATCCAAATTCCAAACACAACCTAATAGTGCGTATTCGTATTTTTTAGTCTCTCTAACCTATATACAATTCTGAGAAAACATCTATACATCAAAATCCAATCAATTTACTATATTCAATGCTACTGCTTTCCTCTTTTTTCATACTGAGAAATATTTGAATTATATGTTTAGGATCAGCCTAGCAATTTTTCTGCATTTCAGATGTTCAAGTCTCGGTTTCCTATTTTTATCTTTGTTTTAGGTTCATCAATATGCATTTTGCAGAGCTCGATTAGGAGTTTTCTTGCTAACCATGGTCCCTAACTATTTCTTTTTATATAGCCTTTGCTCAGGAGCTGAATATTTGTTTCAAATAGTGCACGGAGCTATTCCTCCATTCTATTATGAGCTTGATGCTTATGTCCCAGCGGCGGATATTGCTGTTCACATTCTGAATCATCTTTATGTGAAGCTCAATGAAGTTTGTCTTGTACAAGGGGGAGAGGTTGTCAAATGTTTTTGCTAAATGAGATATAGTACTCATTTGATTCTTGCCCTAAGTCTTGGATTTAATCAGAATAATATGCTGAATTTCAGGAGGATGCATACCGTATGCTACTTTATATTCTCGTGGGAAGTTTGCTTCCATATATTGAGAGCCTTGATTCTTGGCTTTTCCAAGGAACTCTTGATGATCCATTTGACGAGGTATTTCTTTTACCTATTACGGGACATATGCTCTTGATGATCTCTTCAACGAGATATTTTTCTTTAGTGTTTTCCATTAAGTTATATTTACATATTCTTGTATGGAACATTTGCTATCCTGAAAATGGGATGAAAACAGTCTTTTCTATACCCTAATCTAAGTAAATGTAATTCTTCTTCTTGTGAATTCATATGATTTAGGGTGAAAGAATTAGTAAATTGTATCTCACAGAAAAATCTTAGGCTTCTAAGATTTTAATGTGTAATTTCCTGTTTTTATGATGAGGTTTTAAGAACTTTGTAGCTAATTTATCTACATTTTAGCCCCCAATGTTGGAATAAATAGAGCTTATATTTCTTTTTAACAAAAATTAATTTGTATGCAATATTTTGCCACCTTTACCATCAGGATTCTTTAACACATTCAAGATCTTTAATCTGAGAAGATCTTGAAAATTAAAGCCCTATAATACATAATTGGCTGCAGCTCTTGTCCGTTTTAATTAATTTATGACACGCACACATCCAAATGGCTGGTGGTTGGGTGCAACCTATCTTGAATTTAGTGTCAGTTATGTATAGGATCTAATTGTTGTACACTTTTAATAGAGTTTAAATGAAGAGGCTGCAAGTCTACATTGAGAGCAATGTTAACAAGAAGTCATGTCATCCTGTTTGAAGAAAGTGGGCAAGTGAAACATTTTATTGAATAAAAACGTGAGATGAGTAAAATTGATTAAGCTTACAGCTTGAACTCAGATAAATTGATTCGTTTGTTTGCTTCTGCTAGGAAGGTGTAAACAAAGTCCTATGTGCATATAGATATTGGATTATGCAGATAATTATTGGCTATTTGTTCTTTACTGGATATTTTTATGTTCTAAACTTTATGGTAATAACTTGCATTCAATTTTGGTTACAACACTTCGATATATATATTTTTTTTGGAGATGAAATATCAGATGTCATATTCTAGTTTTTGAAGTCATGGTTTTTTTTATAATCAAGTAAATGTTGACACTGCACATTTTTAGTATATCTCTTATAACAATGTAGTTACTCAGGTGATTTTTGGGCATTTCTGCAGATGTTTTTTGTTGCAAACAAAAATATCTCAATAGAGGAGGCTGAATTTTGGGAGAAAAGCTGTCAACCAAGATTGGCTATGAATGCAAAATTGAATTTTGTTGATTTTGCCTCAGAATATCTACCTTCTGCTAAAGAGAAAAAAGATACGACTAGTAGAGCACCCTTATCTTTTTCAAATATGGACATTGGAAAACAAGAAAATAGAAAAGACTTTCAAGTTTGTCCATTCTTCATAAAAGACATTGCGAAGGCAATCATTTCTGCTGGAAAATCATTGCAGCTGATCCGGCATGCTCCTACGAGATCTGTTCCTGCTAACGATGTTGAGAATGGGTCTAGCATAGCTGGGCTAACCTTATCGGAGGTCTTCTGCGTCTCACTAACCGCTCTTATTGGCGACGGTGATCACATTGCCTATAATTTATGGCCAGATGACAATTATTTAATTGGATCCATTGAGGAGAGTCAGTCAAAAAAATTCTGGCAGAAGTTATTAAATGATACACTGACTCAGAAAAGAAATATTGAAGGTAGAATTAATTCTCATAATCTGAAGGGACTGGAAGTTAATTCAGATGGAACGTATTGTCCTGAAAATCCAGCCCTCACCGTTTGTCATGGGATTCTTCAGGAGAATAGAGATTCTTGGAGCTCGTTGAATATTTATCAAGCTTTTAATCTCCCTCCTTTAAACGATGAGTGCCTAAGGCAGGCTATATTCAGTGATAACCGCTTGGCAGTCAATACCACAGATTTTACTTCCGGTTTTCAGTTTGGTGAATTAGAACGCTTGCGGTTTCTGGAAGATGCGAAAATGCTCGGAGTTATGCTTCCCTTTCCAACTCTTCTTCCATCTTTCCAGGTATGGTATTCTGTGTTTGCTTCGTGACTGAAATATGATTGTAACTTGTCTTAGAAACTTGTTTTATGTAACAGGAGGACCTTCAGATATCAAAAGTTTTACCCTTCCAGAATAATTGTACTCTCCCATCGAGAATCCTTAGCTGGGTTCAGAACGTTGACCCTATAAGTACTCCACTTCCTGCAGTGATTCTTCAAGAATGCCTTATCTTCTACATTAAGAAGCAGGTTGATGATGAGCAATTATTTAGTTTGCTGAGATACTTGTACTTTTGGTCCCACATGATTGAGGATTGAGACCTGACACTTTTGGCCCCTTAGTTTGCAATTTTAGTCCCTATATTGAAAAATTGAGTAGAAAACATCCCGTTCGAATCAATTGTTGCATTTTTACTCCCAAAAGTGCCAAAAAGAATAAAAAATAGTAACTTTGAGTGGGACCAAAAGTGGATTATGGGACCAAAATTGGCAAAGGCTCAGGGCGCGATTGGATACACTTTCATTTTGAAGTTTTTATTTGGTGGAGGATAGTGTTTTTTTTTTGTTTTTTTTTGGAAACGACAATGATGAATTTTGAGATTGGAATGGATATGAGATGGAAATGTGATGTTGAAAGTTGATTTGATATAAAAATAGTAAAATAATGATACATATGATTGTTAGTTAAAATATGTGGGTAGGCGAATAGTAAAATTTATTGTATGGTGTGTAGTATAGATTGGTGGTTTGATGATTTTTTTTTTTTGAAACATGAGTTGAAGTGATTGGTGAGAGAAAAGTTTCAAAATAAAACCCATTTTGGAGAATAAAATCTCAATTTGAATACATATCCAATCGCCACCTCTATCTCATGGGACCAAAAGTGCAATTTTCGCCTTTGTTGTTATTCTGTCAAATGTAAAATGCTACAAGTTTTAGATTCTATATGCAGGCTGATTATATTGGCAGGACTATGCTGTCAAAATTGCTACATGACTGGAGATTGCTAGATGAGTTGGGTGTGTTGCGTGGTATATATTTATTAGGATCAGGTAGGTGTCCTTGGCATTTGATTATTTTGGATGCTTTTGCACGTGTTATTTTTTTAATTTATTCATTATCTCTGATTGGGCTGGAATCTTGTCATATCCAGGTGATCTGCTGCAGCACTTCTTGTCGGTGATCTTCAATAAGCTAGACAAAGGAGAATCCTTAGATGATGATTTTGAGTTAAACACAATATTGCAGGTGCTGTCCCTAAACGCAAACTGTCACTAAGGCTAGAATCTTTATTAGCTTTTGGCGTGGATCTCTTTTTCACTGTCGAATGGATCTTGATGCTCATATCATACAATCATCAAAGAGTAAGAAGGTGTTTGGCTGAGCTTATTAGCTCTTCAAAACATCTTATAATTTGTTTGAGAGCTTATATGCTCTTAAGATATGTTTGGTTAAATCTTTTTGAAACAGCTTATAAGATCCTAAAAAAAAGCTGTTTTGGAGCTTATAAGGAGTTTTAACAAAATTATAAGATCCCACCTTTTTTCCGAAAAATATAAAAGATCTTATTTCTATAACCTCCATTATTTTGACCATTTTAATTACAAAACTGCCTATTAACATCCTAAAAGCTCCACCATTTTATGTTATCCAAACATTTCAATAACCTATTTTAAAATAAGATCTAACATCTTATAAGCTCTAAAAACATGTTATAAGATGTATAAGATTTTAAGATCTTTTAGATAAGCTTAGCTAAATATCGTAAAAGTTACAATGATTTTCTTATTGACTGATCGCATTGGATTCTTTCTAGTCTCCTGTAAGCCAATTTGTCTCTGCTTGTGCATGGCTGAGAATCTCCTTCCTAATAATTGCTTTGATTTTAAATGATTATATACCGAAACTAACAACATGATTTATATGCATAGTAACTAAGATACTGGGATTCTCCTTTTGTTTCTTCTATATGACCGGATTAATTAATTATATTCTTAATGGAAGTGGTGTCATTCTCTAAGTTAATGATATTCTATTTATTCGTTTCCATTTGCCAGGTCATTTCTCAAATGACTAATAGTGGTCTCGTTCTTTGCGTTCTTATCATCTCTTTTCACTTGTGGAAAGAGTTCCTTTTTCTTCTATTGTTTTATCTTAAAAATAGATTTTTTTTCTTCAGTTACACAGCATCTTTTCATATTATTTCATTTAATACCACCTATTTCATTTCGCAGTTTGTCAATAACAATCTGCAATAATGGAAGTGATTTGATATATACTTTGCTGTTGTGGATAGTTTATGAATGTGCTGATGTATTTTAAGAAACTTACTTTTTGAACAATATAGTTGGTGGAAATTACTTCTCTGCTCTGTACAGCTTGGAGTTAAAATGCTCAAGTGGATAATTTCAAGAAAGAAATAAGATTTTCTGCAGGGCTGTGATACAAATTAATTGTGGAAAGATATTTGTTTTTAATTGCTGAAAAGTGCTTTCAAGTTTATTTATGAAACATGAAATAGCATTTAATGAACTTTGTACGCCATTTTTCCCCCCCACATTTATATCCTTCACTCTTTTCCTGATGTCAGCTTGGAGTGTATTAACGCCAGAATTTAGTTTACTTCAGGAATCAATAAGGAATTCTGCTGATAATGTGTTGCTAAATACACCTGATTCGTTAGTTGTATCAGTCATCAGAAATGTCGGTTTTAGTGAAGACGAATCAAACAGCTCATCTGTTTCTATCTCGACTCCTCGCAAAGGTAGAGGTCAGAGTTCTGGTATGGATATCCTCGACTCTCTGAAGTTCACTTATAAGGCAAGCACTTTGGAGTATGGTGCTCTTTTTATTCTTGAGCTTTTGTGTAATTGGAAAACTACATTTTGAACTGAACTTCATTTTAAATCCAATACATTAGGTCTCTTGGCCACTTGAGCTTATTGCCAACCTGGAGGCAATGAAGAAGTATAATCAGGTAGCATTAAATTTTTTTTTTTTGGGAATAGTAAGTGATTTGTTTGACATTTGATGATTTTATCTGTATTTTCTGCAGGTGATGAGTTTCTTATTGAAAGTAAAACGTGCAAAATTTGTGCTTGATAAGGTTCGGAGGTGGATGTGGAAGGTAAACCTTTTTGACGTGCAATATTATTTTATTTCATGCTTGTGTCGTCAGCTTTTATTGTGTTATGAGTTGCAATTTCAGTTCAGAAACTGATTAATTCTGTGAACAAAGGTGCATATTTTTTTAATATTTTTTTTTTTGTGTGTGTGTTAGACTGGTTTCTATTCTCAAATAATATTTCTTTAGTTCCTTGATGCTGTGTCACTTTGCATTTTTCAGGATAGAGGCACTGCAACAACAAAACACAAGCGCCACTATTTGCTGGAGCAAAAACTGCTCCATTTTGTCGATGCATTTCATCAATATGTTATGGACAGGGTAATGTAACTTTTATATATATATGAATGTTCTTTGGGTGAATTTCTTGGCCTACTCTATTATGAACAATTAGATACCAAGGTTTGTGTATGAACAATATTGGATTGTTATTCATTTTTTATTTTTTATTTTTTAAGAGTTTGAGCTGGAAACTTTGCCGGAGTTTGTTCTATTGTTTCTTAAATATTGTATTTTTAACTCGCATAATTTTATAGGAAAGCTAGGGCACACAATGGTAGACCTGAATGAAATTGGCATCAGTGTTTTGTCACGAGAGAATTTAGATTAGAAAAGTTTCAATTAATTTCTTCAAAGTTCTTATTTTTGTCAGTAATCATTTTTAAAACTTCCACGTGGTCTTTTCGTTCTTTTAGGCATGTGGATTATTTAGTTTTTCTGGCGATACATGGATCTTAGTTGATATGTGATATTTCTACGTAATTTCTTATCATCCCATGGTGCATCATTTGTATTTTGAGATCTCTTGCATATAACAATACTTTATCGGGAAAATTTTAAGTTCATCATAATACCAAACGCAATTATCTCTACAACTACCCTCCACTTATGTTACTATTCTACGAATTGTACCTATTGAGGGGGTAATTTGTATTTTCTAAAACAAATACAAACCTCAAGGAGGCATTTGAAGTCTTGAAGAATAAGTGGTATGTATATTTATATATTTAAATACTATGTTAGACCTTAGTAGTAGTTTTTGTAATTATCCCATAATTTATATAATGTAACAACGTGGAAAAGTTCTGCCCAGTTGATGTTGATATGCTCCTTGCAGACTATAACCGATATATAGTACTGAACAGGTATATCATAATGCATGGCGTGAACTTTGTGAGGGTGTAACAGCAGCAGGGACTCTGGATGAAGTTATTGAAGTACACGAGGCCTACTTGCTGTCTATTCAGCGACAGTGTTTTGTGGTGCCAGACAAGCTGGTCTCTTCCACGTTCCTTGCTCTTCATATTTCCTTTTCTAGGGTTATTTACAAAAATAATATATCCTTGAGGTTTGCTTTCAAAAACAATCTCGTTATCTTGCAAAATTACTGATACCCACTTATAAAGTCTCTTTTACAAATTACATCCCAATACCTGAATAGGTATTTGTAATTTTTAAAGTTTTCTTTTCTGGTGTAATTGGGCCAAACCCACAAGGTTAGTTTTTGTAATTGTCACTATTTGTTGCTATTACCCATGCAAACTTTTAGGACAGCCTGAAAGCTGTGAGCATCTAATAATGAGTTAGTTTTTCTTTTACCTATGCAAACTTACAGTGGGGATTGATTGCTAGCCGTATAAACAGTATCCTTGGTCTGGCTTTGGACTTCTACTCTGTACAACAAACTCTAAGCAGCGGTGGAGCAATTTCTGCTATCAAAGCAAGATGTGTGAAGGAAATGGAACGAATAGAGAAACAGTTTGATGACTGCATGGCGTTTCTTCTCAGGGTATTTCTCTTTTTCCTTTTTTAAGATTTTGTTTTAGGCATTTCCTATCGTATCTTTTCTATCTAAGTACTGAATCCTACCTTCTTTAGAAAAAAATCACAAAGCCAAATTTGATTGCTATACTTTCAATTTATTCCACTTTTACACCCTTATTTTGGGATAGAAATTGAAATTACATCTCCTCTAAAATTAATCTCTCAGTGGACCAGTTGGTTTCACCTTTTTAATTACAAATCTTAATTTGACGGCAAGATTTTAAATTTATTCTACTTTTAATTGGATAAAAATTGAAAGAATTCTTATTCCTTCTCTTCACCAAGACTTGTTTGTCTCTTTCCTTGTTGAACCTTCATCAATCAGACACTCATTTTCTCTCTTTATGGAACATAAATTAATTACCATTTCAATTACAGAGTGAATATTTATTTTATATTATTGTTCATATGATCATAATCAGTCTTTGTACGATAAAATATAACAAGATTTTTAATCTGAATACCATTAACATCACATATACTCCCACTTGTTGACAATGAATGTTCAATTTGACATTTTCTGAAAACGAATCCAAACTTATTTCACCGATTTCTACTTTTAAAATTAACCATTCCAATCAAACTTTCATCTTTGAACAAGTGGGATTTTTATTTTTCTCTATAATACCTTTTTTCATTTAAATCACTTTCTAAAGTTAAAACTGACGGAAGCTTTATTTTTTTGTTACATGAGAGTTAGGATATAGTTGGCTGCTAACTATAATTAGTATTTTGATAGAAATGAATCGTTATGCTTATCATTGTTTATGTTGGGCATTGCAGATACTATCTGTAAAGCTCAATGTGGGACAGTTTCCTCATTTGGCGGCTCTAGTGACTCGTATTAACTACAACTCTTTCTACATGTCTGATGGTGGGGTCTTGGTAACCGGCACCTCCCGTCCGGCTTAACAAAGTATCTTCATTAATTAAACTTCATCTGGCCTTTTGAAATGGTATGCATTGCCGGAGCTCAACTGTCA
>BMAC01000492.1:265263-303890 GCA_014905375.1 Phtheirospermum japonicum
GATGCAGTACCTCCTCTACTCCAGATAGCCGTGTAATGGAGCTCAGACGCAGTTGGATGTTTTGAAAAGTCGGGTCAAGAGTCAGCTGGAGGCGAGCGAGCAGGCACATTAGGAGCGGCGCCAAGCGATGCGCCTGCGCGTGAGCGGCTCGAGTTGGAAGCGACTCTCCGTCAGCAGGTGATGTAGGAAGTCGCCGCAGCGATGAAAGCGCAATATCGACGGCCGCAATCTGATTTTTGGTGGTTCTCGAGCTGATTCTCCAAATGATTTTGGAGAGAGTAGTGTTAGGAAAAGAGAATATTTATTTTTGATTTTTTTTTTAATTTTATACATTGTAAGATATATATGTTAATTTATTATATTTTATTTTTTATTTTTTTGGGACATGCAAATTTTTCGTATTTAATTATTAATTTGTGACATAAGGACAAATAAAAATAAAAAATAAAATAAAATAAAATATTTATTTGAAATTGCTGACGGTTATCGATTCATGTACATAGGAGTGCTGACGGGTTCGATAATCCCGTCAGCAATCAACTTACTGATGCCAAATAAGCTGACGGGTACCGCCCGTCAGCAAACCCGTCAGTAAATTGATTGTTAACGAGTTTGCTGACGGATCCGCCCGTCAGCAGCCGCCGATTTTTTTATAGTGTAAGAAAGTTGAAACACCAAGCTGTTTGTTTCCCCCAGGACAACGTTGGTGACTTTTCAAAAACTTCCCCTGGATTGCACCAAAACAATTTACCGAAGACAGGATTTTGGCGGGTTGATTTGTAGAGTCACAAGAGTAAGACAGCTGATTTTGAGTAATGTATATTTTTTCCTTTTGGTTTTAGACTGCTATTTACTCTTTATAAATTTGAGTTGGAGCATGTTGTTGATAGTAATTAAGATTTCTCTCTTGTTTCTCCAGTGTTAGATGTTTGACTAGCTATTGTGGGTGATATTTACATGCTTTCTTCGATTTCCATTTGCTTAGATATCGTGATTATACTCTGTGATGATTTAGACCACTCATTTATGGCATGCCTTGAAGATCTCCAAAAGTAAAGGTCATTTTTCAAGTTACTTTTCTTGTAACACTATCATGAAAAAGAGAACGTCATGCATGTATCATTTGTCTTCTTTGGTTGTTGAATTCTTTATGAGAATGTAAGTTCCCAAAAGGCGTTAATCTCATCTGCTACAGCATTCACGATAAGTAAATAAACATGAAGGCCATAATGAGTTATGCATTTTTCTATGCCATTCATGTGGTTGGTTTTCTTTATGGAACCTTAAAAGCATTAAATATATTGGCTTGATCCTATTTTGTAAAGTTAAAAAATCTCAGGAATATGATCCATCAAATCTTGTTTCAGAAGAACAGTAGCAGGAGAAATTCTGACTCTTAATTGAATTTCTTTTCGTTATTGTTGTTTATTATAAACTTTCCTCAGCTCATAAATCAGTGCTAAGATATTTTCAGGATATATATACGGCTATTATGCTTACCATATCATCATGTCCAACTAAACACAATTGGGCTACCCACAATGTGCTTTCCATCTGACCATTCCAAACGGGCAAAGCTCGTTGTGCCCGAGGGCATCGAATTTGCCGTGAATATCACCGTGTAGGCCTTCTTCTCATTTTGACTGCTGAATTCGAGCACTTCTGGCACAACCACAATCTTGACTGCGTCAATCCCCCCTGAGACCGAAACATTATAAGTAGCTGCATTGCCGACGTTTGTTACGGTCCTCGTATATTTGACAACTGTTGGTGCGCTACCACCACCGTGCGGGCCCGAGGCCGTCTGCAGGGGGACGGAAAAAGATGGGTAGTTAAGATCCGCCACCCTGTACTCTGTATCCACCTTGCAGGTGTAGTCTTGCTTCGTGACGAGCTTGATCATACTCGAACTGTATTTTAGGGCGCAAAGAAAATCCACATAGTCGTCGACAGTGGCATTGTACACCAGACCGGGGTCTAGGGATGGAACGGGGTTCACATGTCCGCTGCCGTAATCCAGTGGTGTTGCTTTCTTTCCAGTTCCAAGATCTTGTATCTCTTCTCCATTCTTGTATTTAATATAAGCTGTTGTCATCAGCGCCGATCGTATAGCTGCGGGGGTCCATTCTGGATGGGCAGCCTTAACGAGCGCCGCTAGTCCACTTACGTGCGGGCACGACATGGAAGTGCCCGAAATTATGTTGAAGTCCACGCGCCGGGTGTCTTCGGGCAATCCCGTGGGCCCGACTCTTCCCGTCCAACCGGCGAGTATACTAACACCAGGTGCTATTAAATCGGGCTTGAGTACGTCTGGAGTGATCGGGTTCGGGCCTCTGGAACTGAACGACGCTACGAGAGGCGATGGCTGGACTCCCAGCTGAGTGCTTCCAGGTGCGACCGTAGCCGTTGGATTGGGGTCTGAATTAATGTATCTCTTTATCTCAGCAGCAGCAATCTGTCCCACGGCTGCTGCAGGTATAAAATGGGCGTCGACAACCAGTTCTTCTCCAGAGATGTCCGTGTTGGATAGAATCATCCCGACCCCACCTGCATCTTTCACTACCAGCCCTTTCTGTGCCCTCGGGCTCATCCCTCGATCGCAAATGACTATTTTGCCCTTGACTTTTCCCGGGATTAGACTTCCTTTCGTGCAAAAATTGCCGCTGGCTTTGCTACTGACATTACCGCCATACACCACTGGTATTAAGGAGCTGGGTAAGGGTCTCCCACTGTAGAGCGTCTCCCCAGAAAATTTTTTCCCATTTCCGAGTGTAACCGAGGTCGGGAACTGACGGTCGATTGTACCGGCACCTACCGTCGTTATCCACGGCGCGACATTAGACAAGCTACCTGGGCTGGGCCCACTGTTCCCGGCCGAGCACGAGACGAGTATCCCTTTGGCCACCGCCGCGAACGCCCCTATCGCGATCGGGTCCCTGAAGTAGTCAGAGACCGGTCCGCCGAGTGACAAGGACAGAATATGCACGCCGTCATCGATCGCCTTCTCCATTGCGGCTAGTATGTCGCTGGTGATGCACCCGCTCATCCAGCATACCTTGTATGCCGCCAGCCTGGCGTGCGTCGCCATCCCGCGCCCGGTGCCCGAAGCGTAGCCCAAGAGGTTCGCCCCGACCACAGTGGACCCAGCGGCCGTGGTCGACGTGTGGGTCCCGTGGCCGTCGTCGTCCCTCGGGGACTTGGACTCCAATCTCTCGTCGATTGGGCCGACCGCCGCCTCGTACCCCTGGGAGAAAAACCTCGCTCCGATGAGTTTGCGGTTGCAGCTTGACGAGTTGAAGGTTTTGCTCACTTCACACTCGCCCTTCCAGGTATTAGGGACCGGGCCGAGCCCCCTGTCGTTGAAACTGCCGACTTCGGGCCAAACGCCGGTGTCCAACACACCGATGATCACATCATCAGGTGCGGAGGACTCGGGGAAAAAAGTTGCGTCGCCGTTGAGGAGTCCGAGGAACTCCGGTGATCTGGTGGTGTGAAGTTTGTATATTTGGTCTTCTTGAACCGATAGGATTCCTGGTTGCTGTTCCAGCAACTTGGCTTCGTCAAGTGTTAGTCGAACAGAGTAGCCGTGGATAACGTTGTTGTAGGTGTAGAGAATGTTGGCGGAGTTTGATACCGACTTCAAGGAAGAGTCGTACCATTGCAGGTGATCGTCAAAGCTTGCTGGCATGTTTGATTTGTCCATGTGAATTATGAACGTCTTCTTCGTCTCGTCTGCATCCGTAAATGCATGGCAGAGTAGTAACATAAGTGTCGCCACGGGAAGAAGACCGAGCTTAGACATCTTGATTTTTTGCCCCTGCGATTCCTAAATTATAAAATTCTCTGCTGGGGCCTAAATTTGTGAACCCATGTTGGTAATTTTTTTATTATTATTTGTGTGTGTGGGTGTGAGGAGCTCGCCTCTATTGTTGGTGCATATATAATAACTAGGCTGGCTTAGGGAGTTTATAAATAATATGGACCCACTTAAAGTTGAAAATTGAAGAAAGCTGATTCCTGTTGAAAAAATTGAATTATTCATCTCCAATAAAGTGATGCTAGATTGGGAGGAATCTTTTTTGTATTATTGTTTTGATGAATAATTTCACTAACCCGCAGTTAGCAGTTCCTGTCATCACCTTTCTTTGTATGGGATGAAATTCTTCTTCTGGTCTTTATCATGTTCTCATGGTTAACTACTTATTTTTGTCTTGAATTGTTATTTGTAGGTTTTTGTCTGGAATTTTTGATAATGCAACCATCCATGCTTATTTTTGGTTGGTTAACTGGCCTTTGTGGTCTCATTTAGCAGTGTATAAAAATTGACTTTCCATACAATTCGAGTGGTGCAAGTCTTATCGGTTCGTGATTCCTTTCCTATGAGCATGCTTTACAGGTCCCGAAACATTGGTTTGGGTATGTTTGTATTAGCATTTATTGAGATTTTAAATCCTGTTGGTACGACCTGATCTTAGTCGACCCGAATAGATCCCAAATTTCACGATCAGGCCGAGCATCTCACTGTATCACAATGACTGGAGTCAGTTAGGATGAGGAGAGCTCTTGAGACCAATAGGGGTCAGGAAAGACGGACCGAGCTGACTTTATAAGACCGACTCGGAAAAACATCCGGGGAATTTGCCTAAACCACTCGGGAAAGTTCACCCCGACCTGGGCTCGAGTCCAGGATAAAAGCTTATCTTGATTAGGCGAGGAGTTCGGGAGGAGATTATGACCAAGCTCAAGCAGCTCTGGTCGTCCCGAAGGGGATTAATCTGCTCAGGTCATTTGAATAACGATCCGGGATTCGCGGGTCTATCTCCGGTATCTTGGAAGAGTCCCTGACCAACTTGGGTTGTAAATATCTTAGTTCAGAGGGAAAGTGAGGTAACATATTCTTTCCTAATCGTTTCTATTCTTATCCATTTTAGGAAATTACTGACTTAAGTTTCGGAGATGATTCCACCAGAACTCCTCCGGTGGTTCTTTTTAACGTGTTTTATAGTCAGATTCTTGCCAATAGGAGAAGAGAAGTGACATCATCATCGGATCAACGTTTTCAGGCGAATCACCTATCATTCAGAATTTTGGGATATTCTGAATTTTATGAATAATAAGAATTTTTGTTTGTGGTTGAATTCTAAATCATTTACTTATTTACTGTAAATTTCAAATTATATTTGAAAATTGAATGATAATGTAATATTATATTGTATTTGATGTCGAATAATGTCTGAAAATTCAATGACATAAATCATGTTTGAAAAGTGAATGATAATGTATTATTATATTGTATTTAATGTCAAATTATGTATGAAAAGTCAAAAACATTGTATTCAGTAGTATTTAATTATTTAGTTTTAGAACAAACAAGTATCCGTCATTTAAAATATCGGAACCAGTAATTTGAATGGTAGGTCGAATAGGCCTTTCAGAATTCATGTTCTAAGCTTGGGGGAATCTTGGAAGCGACCAAAAAATCCGTACCGACTGAATCTGCGTTTTGCAGCATTTTGCTACGAGAAAACTAACCAAAAGTTCAAATTGATACAAATACGGGGACCATTACACTTTCTATCACACGTTGAGAATTATTTGGAGATATTCATGGAAGATGGGTTGTCACCTCATACCTAAATGGCCTTTTCAGTTTTCGGATTTTAGCGTGATGTTATATTACTATTACTATTACCTGTTGGTAAGGATGACAGCGGGTCCAATGAAAGGCACTTGCCCTCGTTTGGCCGAGTTTTAATATTGTAAAATGTAAATGAGGTTGTGTTTGGATATAAATATTTCAAAGATTTTATATGTTTTTGCATCGTATAAAATGTTTTGGGGACTAAAAAGTCTTAATTTAAAAATAAGTAATTAACATATTTAGATAAAAAAAAATAAAAATTTTAAAGACGATTTGGCATTGTAATAAATAAAAAGAGTTTGTACTGCTTTGGTTTTAAACTCCGATACTTGTATTAGAATTTTGAATATTAATTCTCTTTTGTTTTACAAACTTAAATATTAATACTTAATCAACAATTTTTTACACTTTATTTGAGCATTATTTTTTTTTATCTCATCATCATATAATCATATATTATTAAATACAATACATTTTCATCCATTTTTAGACATAATTTGAATTCTATAACAAATAAGAATTCTTACTATTTATAAATTTTTTCTTACTATTTATAAACTATTTCAAAAGAAAAGAAAATTGTCAAACAAATTTAAAGAGATTATAGTCTCTTAAATATCTTATAAAATGTTGTAAAAATATTACAAGCATAGCTAAATACCCTCTTAATCCCTTTCGGATCCAACTTGGTTATTTTTTATTAATTGGTTTAGAATCAATAGATATTAAAATGTTGTTCCTTTAAGGTAAAATATTGTACTTTTGGAACAGTTATTTTACTTTAATAAAAATATTACTTTTCACCTTAATATGCATGACATTTTATTTGAAAACTATGTATCTTTTTACAAATGTAAGAATATATATTTTCAATTATGAAATGAGTTTAGTGGGTCTAATAGATATATCCATTTGTGTGTTTTGAAATAGGTTCGGGTCCAAGTTTCTCAAAATTAGTATCCGGACGGATTGATTGACCTTTTGTTTTATCTGTTTTTTAATTGAATAGTGTGATAATATTATTTGAATAAATGATATAAAATTCTGAGAGTAATTTGTGAAAAGATGGAATGCGAATATTACGGTAGCTGCTGCAGTGATTTTTATTCGTAAAATAGTGATTGGAATTTGAATACGAGTGACGGTGAACTGAATATTTATGTATGATTTGTATAATCAAACAAAGGAGAATGAACAAATAATGTACTTTTAAAATCTTTAATAGAGAGCGACCTGATAAGCCCAGGTCGCCTGGTCATAAACTGCTTAGCGACCTCAAGAAGAGGGCAGTGCCAGGTCGCACTGTTGGCGACCTAATGTCTGACGACCTGGTGATGAGCACAGTGCCAGGTCGCATAATTGGTGACCTCTCAGGTCGCACGATCGGTCGATCAAAGGACGAGCGTACTACCAACAATGAGTCACAGATAAGGACAACATACCCGACGTCAGCTGATGGTGTCAGCCCCAGTTCAGTACATCCAGCTGTTAGGATGTACTGTAGCAATAGTAACCACAGAATTTGAATTAATGTACTGTAGCAGTTTTAGCCACATATTTTAGGGTTACCTTTACTATAAATAGTGGCACATTCCCTGATGTAATTATGCAGAAATGAATGAATGAATTCTGGGCAAAAGATTGAATACAAAATATTTCCAAATATGTGTTCTTTACTTCCTTTCAATCTTCACGATCGAAATCAGATTTTAGTATAGGGTGGGTTAAGTTTGTTTTGAAAAAAAATAAATAGGCTTTCGGGGCGGCAACCTCGATGTTTTAGAATCATGTTAAGTATTTACCAAATGAAATAAATATATATATATATCAACCAAACTGAATAAAGAAAAAGATCGACAATCAATCTTAGGTTATATTTTTAAATATGACATTTCATTCAGAGTTTTAACCTCGTTTATTTTTCTCTTAACTTTATATTTGGCACTCTTTGTAGGATAAAAACATACCCATTTCGTCCCATAAAAGGTGTTTACAGTAGTTATCTATATCTACTAGTGTGAAAGCCCGCGAAAATCGCGGGCACATATAAAAAATTTAAAAAAAATGAAATTTATTAAAAAAATAATTAAGAATGTGAATTATTATATCAAAAAGAAAAAAAAATGTTGTTTCAGTTTAAATTTTGAATTTTTTATGCTACATTAGTTGTTTTGTTTACAATGATATCATTTTCGTCGCAACAAAGAATCTTCAACCCTTTATGATCTTAACTATCAATATTATGAAATAAAGACCGAGATTGTGCATTATACGTGAGTTTTATAATGACAATTTTGAAAGATTTGTGATAGCTATAAAAATAAAATAAAAAATCTTAAAGTATGATTGTATTTTAGACTTATGTGGTGTCTAGTTCCAATATAAAATCGTTCAAGTTCTTGTATATTTCTATTTACATTACATCTTTTTCACAATGAATAATGTTCAAGTGCATTTATGCATGCAATTCACGGGATTAATTGTTAAACATAGCAAATTACCCTTAATGCGACGTTTAAACCCGAAAATAATCGAAATTGTGAAAATATTAAGGACCCCTTGAGAGATATCAAATTTATATTTTATAAGCTTATCATATTCATTCGAGAGGTGGAAAATATAATTAAGAACGAAGTTCTTGTTTGCATATGTAAATTCAGGATTTTTGTTAAATTTGTTTTTCATTTAATTTTCTTTCCATTAAACATGTTTCGAAGGGTGAATGTAAATTTCACAGCATTAAATTGGTGTAATATAAAATTAGACTCTGTTAGATACTCTGTCTATTTCTGAACTCTAGTCTACACTTTTTCACTCATTAAAAAATCAAAATATTGAACATATAAAAGAAAAAAAAGAAAGGAACGTGTAATTTTGACATGGACAATATCTATTGTAGATCATTTTTCAAGTTGACAATGTCTTTATCACACATTAAACAAAACACTGTCCACCAAAATATCACATCCCAAAAAAAGTAGACTAACTATTGAAGATGATCCCATATGTAAGTTTAAATATTCTTATTTGTGATAGTTTATAATATTTATTTCAAATAATATTATCCTTTGAGGCCTTAAAAGATATATATTTTAAAAAACCTTTTTCTAAATTTAATCACTTATCAAACTTAAATTATGTTTCACGTTTTTTAAAAGATATGCTATTTGCAACTTGGCACGAAGAATTGGATTGTTCTGTAAGTGGTGACTGCATTTTTAAATGAATTTTCAACAGAATAATTTGGATTATTTGTTTTGTTCGTGCGTGTCTTCCGAATTAGTTCCTCCAACTTGGTATCATTTATTATCATTTTATTTATTCAGTTCATTTCAGTAATAGACGTGACGTGCTAATTTGGTAGTTTGATATTTTTTTTCCTATTTAACTCGTGCAATTGATCAACTTGTGTTTTTGAATTTGTTCGCTGTAACTGTTGTATTAAGTATAGACCGGGTTATTTAATTAATTGGCTTGTGATTATTTGTAGGATGTGATGTGATTATTTGCATAACTAATGCACGTTTTTTGGTTGCCCAAATGCAATTATGAATGATCTGGTCAGAGAAGCAGTTTTCAAGTTAATTTTAGTAAAAAAAAAGTTCGGCCGCACAGTAGACAAAGACAAATTGATCACATCCGAATACAATGATTTCACAGATAAAACCAACAAATGCTGAATAATAAAAACATCCAACTCAAAAATGGCACTCGAACATAAAATTTGAAGGATGAACCTTCTCAGCGATCTCATCTACGGATAAATTATTAGAAGGTCCAGGTTATCTCAGAATTCACCTATATATTGTTCTTAATTTTCATATTATTAAATCATGCTATATCAAGAACTCAAGCCAACAAATTGTTGATGTTTTCCCTGATTAGCGCGGCCTTCTACTGCTAAATAAAGTATTAATATAAATAAACAAAAAAAAAACAGAAGAAAAAACAAAACAAAATTTTAAAAATAAAAATAAAACAAAAAATCCCAATTGTCACCTTCTTTCTCCGTGGACCCATCTTATCATCTCCATTCTTCACCAGCAAAAAAATATAGCACACAAAGAAAGAAGAGGAAAATGTTACAAAAACTTAAAAAAGTTACAAAAGATCACAGTGAAAGGTTATACACACTGAAATAATCCTTTCTAAGAGCAAGAAATTATTTTGCATATAGTTTACACAAAATACTGTCCAGACTAACTTACACGCGACTACTTATTAGCTCAGCATTCAAAAAAGGTTTTCGTTCTCTAATTACAGAGACATGCACGTTTCGTGAAAGAGATTCTATGGGCCCACGTTTTGCTTCAATCGCTCGTCCCGATTGATGTTGTTCACATGTCAGGGTTGCTAGTACATGAAACGGACACGATCCATAAAAAAACCGTTCATTTTAATGGAGGAGAACCTCCACATTTGCCAACGGTTGACGATGAGTCAGTGACAATCTCACCTCTCCGTCTGACGATACTCCCAACGTCTCTCAATACGCAGGCCTCCACGACGAAATTGCATAAACGATCCGTCCTTTCCACCCCTGAAAAAACAATGACCATCCTCATCTATAACGAAATCCTTATGATACGACCATTTCACTCTGTTCCTCGCTATCCTCATCATCTCCTTGTTCAACGGCAGCTGCTCGAACCCTGCCCTCATATTACGAACCTGCCGCTGCTTGTACGTCTCGGGAACTGCTTGAAGAGTGTCACATATTGAAAAGGATACTCCACCCCCTCATAAAGATCACTGCCAACGAAAAAAATGAACCACAAATCATCAAATTTACCTCACAAACAGTATCAACGGCAGAAAATCATGAAACAATCCAATTTCGCCAATTCCGATAACATTTAATGGAGTTAGAATGATAGGCAGAAGACTAACAATATACATTCGAAGTTTAGAACCGATTGCAGGTTCAAAGTAACAATAAATGGAAAAGAAAAAGAAAAAAAATAATAAGCATCACAGAATAAATATTTTGCTATCTACCTCGCAAGCCCTACTCCAACACATTTGGGAGAGGGGGAAAGACTACTCGAATAATATAACCAATCACAGTAAGTCCTGCCCCTGCATCATCATCATCATCATCATCATCATAACACTAACAATAATATACTAATAATATAACAATACAAACAACAGTTCTAATAACAACAATAATAATAAAATAAGTAAAATGTCTTGTAAATACTCAAAATGAAATTACTAAAAAGAATATAAATGCCATACCAAATTTATATGAAACAGCAGTAGAAGATATCATTATATCATTCTCGTCCAAATGAAAATCACAAAACAATGTAGAAAAGTAATCAAAACTAAAAATAACCTCATCAACCGAAGAAGAGTCAAGGAAACATAAAAATATTTGATTAAAAAAAAATATAATCACAAGAATAAATGTTGAAATGCCATTTGATAATTTTCCAAGTTACCCGACAAACAAATTTTGCAGATTCAAACGTAAAGGGTCCAAAAAGATTATTATTATTGTTATCATTATCATTACTATTATTATTTTATTTTATTTTATTCTTAGATTTATTATTATTAGTATTATTGGTATTATTAATTTACCTGCAAAAGAAGGGTATGGTGCTTTTGGTTTGTAAAGCAGCTGATTTATTCAGCTCAACCTGCATTAGAAAGATATAAAAATGTATCATATAAGAAGGAAATATACAGTCATTTATCAAAAAATAATTGTTGTTGCCAAGAATGTATTCCTTAATCTGAATAGTCATAAAACTCTCTTCAATAAAAGCACTATTTATACCAACGATGAACTAATCTATCCGGGCTAATTAAAAAAAATAAAATAAAATAAAATCTAATAATCACGTCTTTGGTGCAAAATCCATGCTAAACAGTCTGGAAAAATAAACAAAACTAATTATTCAAAGTTCTAATAAATGTAATTTTAATCCACAAAAACTCATTTCAAAAATCTGTTCTTTTGCTAGCAAGACAGCAATCTGGATGGCATTTCTAACAACCTGTATAATTACATGAGCATCACAGAAACCAACCTTATCTTGTGAAGACAGAGCAGATCCACACAAAACCCTTTCTTGAGGCCCATTAGAGGAGTTTGACCCAAAGTTCAACTGTTCAGAGGCACTGGATTCAAGACGACAACAAAAAATGTCATAATTTGCACTTATCTTCTATAAATGTTCCCTAGCACTGGATTCAAGACGACGACAAAAAATGTCATAATTTGCACTTATCTTCTATAAATGTTCCCTAGCAGACTATCCACACAAGTTCTCTCATGTTCCATGAATAATATCAATCTACACATTCTACACGTGTAGTTAACATCCATTAACTATTCAGAAACTATACAGAGTTTCTGATATATTTAAACTTTTGCAATGAAGCCAAATATTAAGCATGTCGCTTGAATAAATATTTCAGGGGAGCACTTTTTTTTGGTCTAGTGAAGTAGCTAATATCATAACATATGATCAAAAGTAAATGCAAAATAATGATCATAAAACATCCATACATCTGAATGGGTACAGAACACTTCTGTTCACACTTTGTTCAGTATGATGCTTTCTAGACTTGGACTTTTCGCTTGGAAATTTAATCGATTTGTGAGCAGGGCATAGCATTACAAAGTCATCCTACAAATCACAAATACAATTAAAAGCGGGGTCAGGGTAAGAGAATTGGCTGGCTTGAAAGCACAAGTAGAGACAAATAGTAGGGGTTATATAGCACACTTACACAATCCCATCTACAGCACAAGGCACATGATAACTTCTCCTACAGGACTTAGCAAAGCAGCCAAATGCTGCTCCCTTTAACCCACATCTACTGTACTTGAGCTCAGAAGCTCTCACCAGCTCAGACTCCAAATTCTTAATTGTTTCTCCAACATAATAAACTTGAGGAGTCCTGCAATCAAAACATTCAAGATTAAATGTATTAGCTCCTGGTCACATTATTGCATGTTATAAGAACTACTTGAATTTCAAAAATTGAAACAAAAAGCAACACACAAAAAAAATAAAATATAAAATAAAGAGAAACTGAAGGGATCAACAAAAGTAGGTGAAAAGTTAAAAAGGGAAAACAAATAAAACTGAAGAGCGGTGCGATTGTGATTGCCAAATGAATTAATTTATTTGCTACTGATTCTTTGATTGGATTTGTTTGATACTGTCAAACCAGAACTAAAACTGATTCCAGATAAAGAAATTAATTCTAAATTATGGTTTGTAGGTAAAGGAGCGAATAAGAAGGAAAAAACTGAATGAAAATTAATTACCTGAAAAAGTTTGAATCCGAGGGTTTGTAAGAGAAGTGTAGCGATTGATTTTCTTCTGGGTTTCCATGTTTTCAGATGAGAACAAAGATT
The DNA here is from genome assembly GCA_014905375.1 of Phtheirospermum japonicum. Classification (NCBI taxonomy): domain Eukaryota; kingdom Viridiplantae; phylum Streptophyta; class Magnoliopsida; order Lamiales; family Orobanchaceae; genus Phtheirospermum; species Phtheirospermum japonicum. The sequence continues at coordinate 278,286 of BMAC01000492.1, forward strand.
TGAGGATTATTCGGTACAGAAAAATAAAACAAATAAGATCCGTTGAAATAAATAAAAGCAAATCAAAATTTAGATTAAAAAAACTCACCAGTTTCCTCATCAGACATCGATTTCCACCCCTCACACCTTTGAGCCGACCCCCACTGCATCCTATAACACGTGTTCTGCTCAATCACGGGCCGTCCACTCCAACAATTTTTTTTTTCATATTTTTGACAAACCTAACAGGAATTCAGAGGGAATATAATTATCATTACAGTGCGGAAATATTAGTTTTGAAAAAAAAAGTCAGTAATAATAGAATTTTCTATCACAACTATGATAAATAATCCTTTGAAAAATAAGAAAAACATTCAAACCTCTCAATCCATGCCAATTAGACAATTACACGAAACCAAAAAGCATCCAAATTTTCTATCACAGTTCACAAAAACTCCAATCTCAATTCCAATAATCCCAACATCATTAAACAAAACCATCCAATCAAGAAATACTCTCAATTATTAGAGTATAACAAAATAAATTATTGCAAATTAGGATTTAGCAATTTAGGGTTAGCCAAAACTTACCCCAATTAGGATTCGCTCCCAGTCCTCCGATTTCCGCGAAGCCAAACACGGGAAACTCCAAAAGCAACATTATCTGCGGCTTAGGAATGCGGTTTCCTGAGAATCATCGCTAATCTTCGTCTTTCCGTGTGTTTTCCGATGCGTCAGCTTGCGCTTGTGATGCCATGACTGAAAATTGATTGGTAGAGGAAAAGGATAGAGAAAAAAAGCAGAAGAGAGGAGAAGAATATCAAAACGACAGTCATCCTCCTCAAACCCTGATTCACTCTTTCTTTCGCCTAGCCTCCTTTTGTTTCTTGTGTAAACAGATAAAAACATAGATCCATACGTTTTGTGAAATAACAAATATAGAGAAAAATATAGCTTTTTGTTTCTTGTGTAATAACAAACATAGAAAAACAGGTCTAAAAAAAAAGAAGAGCGGCGCAGGATGAAACCTACGTTTTGATATTCAAAACTATAATAAAATTTAGGTTGAGAAAATATGGAACTTCGCAATAATATTAACATCCACTATGAAAGAAAATTTCAGATCCAAACACAATTTATCGGCGAAGGCATGCAATCATTTTATAATCAGTGTAAATTTTAGATCCAACAATTCTTAGTTTCCGAATCGAAGAAGATTTTCCAGATCTGAACAATCATTAAAAAAAAATCTTTAAATTCATAACTATAATAAAATTTAGGCCTTCGATTTGGAAAAAAAATACGAACGAACACAACAAATTGAAAAAAAGTTATGCGAGTGATATTGTGAATCTGTAAAGAAAAAACGAAGAAAAATAAGAAGAAAAACCCATACATAAAAGAAAAGAAATAAATGAAGAAATGCAGAGAGAAAAGTCGCGTGTTGAAAGGCCGTGAAACAAGTTGGGCTAAAACATTAACAAATAAAAAATAAAAGTTGTCATATATACCCGATCAAAATCTTGGCCTCCTCCCAAAATAGACCCCCTATGAACCACAGGCCGACACGCCATTTTGGGCCCATTTTTATTGGTCCACATCAGCCTCGAAACTCTCTCACTTAATAGTTAACACTATTAACAAAATGGAGGATATGCATGTATAAAAATAGTGTTGTTTATACGTGACGATTGTTTTATTCCCCTGAAATTTCTTTTCTCAAAGAGTTTTAGCGCAAATAACCAACCATTATTGGGTTTTCAACAGTTTTTTAAGTTTTAATATCAGCATACAATTGTTGACTTTTCAACTCTTTTATCCAAATAATTCAATGTGTTTTAAAATTTTTGAATGTAAAATTTTCAGATTTTGAAAATTTTTACCAGTCAGATTTCGAAAATTTGAAATCCCGCTGATGTATAAATTTTTTGAAAATTCTCATTATTCAGATTTCAACATTTTGAAATTATCGTATATCCAAATATTAGATAGTAAAATCGATTTTTATTCATCTAAATAGCGGATGATCTGTATTTAATAAAACACCAATAGATGATAGTTATTGGGTTTGTAAAAATAAGATATTAAGATTTGTTCATATTATAGTTGCAAAATTAGATTTTAGTTAAATTAAAATTGTATTCTTCAGTATTTTGAAGTTAAATAAAACTACAAGAAACATTAAAATAAAGCAAGTATAAAAATAAAAGCAACCATAAAAATAAAATAAATTACAGGCCCCAATTTTAATAAATTTAAATAAAACAACAAAACAATAAAAAGATGAGAATTAAGTAAATACCTATTTCTTGCACAATTAGACTCCTAAACAAAGAAAATATACCAAATCAGATATTTTTTCCAGAATAACGTAGTTAGGGAAATCGAAATTCAGGAAAATTATATATAAAATGCATCATATCTGGTTTTTTGATAAACTAAATAATAAAAAATGTCAGAATTAAATAAAATCCGATCTCTTTGCATAACTGAGAGAATATGCAAAAATTATATGAAATATTATTTGTTTGGGTTATCATGATACAAATTTAGCAAAATCTGTTTTTTTTTTTTAATATTTTTATTACCTACGTAAAGACTTCAAAAAAAAAAAAAAGAAAAAAAGAGATTCGGTACTTTGAACAACAAGTCAATTAAAAAAAATGATTTCAACAAAATTAGATTTCTTTGGACAATTAAAAACTCCTAAATAAAGATAATACGTCAAATTAGAATTTTTTTGAATAATGCAATTAAAGAAATCAGAATTCAGCAAAAACAATTTTTGGGAAAACAAAAAAAGACTTAATATACTGATTTGCATAAAGCCAAGGAAGTTAATACTTTCGTGTGCCGAAGTTGATGAGTTGGCCACTGGCAATGTTGTTTTCCATCCGGTTTATTATTTATATACAGTTGATGAGGTACGTTTATTTTACATTTGGTTTATCTATGAACTTTTTTTATAACACTAACAAATATTTCAAAATAGCCATGCACATTTTGGATGTGCGATTATTGGCTCATTTGTCGATGATTGGTGGTACACTACATGCGCGAAGTGCCACCGAAGGCTCGAGGAGGATGAGAATGAGTTTAAGTGTGGATTTTGTCAAAGAAATTATTCATCAGGATTGTTTAGGTAATATATATTTTGAAAAAATATGTTAATAGTAAATCTTATTGTACATATTTTATATTTTATAATATTTTTAATATTAAGGTACAAGGTTCGGCTTGATGTTTTGGATTCATATGCTAATGCATCTCTTCTCTATTTGGACCGGGAGGCCGATAAATTAATTGGTCGATCATGCCGTAATCTTCGAGTTGAAATTTCTAGAGGTAGAACTTAATTGTTGAAATTCATGTAAGTTTGTCTTTAGATCGTGCTAAGCAAGAAATCTAATTTGAAACTAGATTTTCTCGAATTGTAGAGTCGGTCACCCGAGGATCTTCCAGATGATTTATTGAAACTAATTGATAAAACAGTCCTTTTCAAGGTGAAGGTGAATATGGGTTAGATTCACAACGAGTCCATTATATTTTTGTTTGTTAGATCTTTTACTGATAAATCTTTAGTTGAAAACTATAACAAATGGACAATTGAGGAGGATGTGAGTTGATAGGCTAAATGTTGAGATGTTTGTCATTTTCAAAAGCGTTTCATGGTTTATTTACCTTGTTTATTTTGTTTTAGAAATCTGATTTTTTGACCTTGCTGCAAAGGGAGGAGACTGACAACATGATAAAATTTTAGTTGAAAATTTTAAGTTTCCACCAATTATAAATTATTCATAAAAACTCATGTTCTTCCATATGAATCTTCATTCATGTAGGATGTGTGTTCCAAAGATGAGGTGACTACCCCTGTTAAGAAATTTGAAGTTATTGAGCTAGTTGGAAAAACTTCAACCATTAAGAAACTTATGTTCAATGGTGAGAGTATAGATTCCAGTTCTGGCAAGACGTCTAGGGTCCTTTGTAAGAATGGAAAGTCCGTGCGCAAGACAGCTAAAGACTTTGAAGAAGGTTACGTTGCCGATGTTGAAGAAGAAGATGAAGCAAGAATCGAAGGAGTTGTGAGAGATGAGGAGTTATTTAAAGATAATTTTATTTATGTATTTATTATTATTATTATTATTATTATTATTATTATTATTATTATTATTATTATTATTATTATTATTGTTATGCTATTATTATTTTCATTATCTTATTTTTCTTTTTATTACCGTTATTGGTACTTGAAAATTATTGATTTTTTTTAATTAAATTATGGCGCTTTTATTGAAAAAGGAGAAAAGAGTCCAAATACATAGCAAATCAGTGAAAAAATGAAAATAAAGACTAGCGCTATACAAGGAATCCCCATTTAAGAGAACTCTTTGAAACTCTGCGTATAGGAGTAGAATCTTCATCCTCAGCAAAATTCGCCCAGGATTGTCTAGAAGCGATACTTATAAGGTGAAGGGCATAAGAAGATTTTGTATCGTCAACAGTGAAAGGAGTAGAAGACTCCAGTTGTGAATTTTTAATAATATCAATTAATTCTCAATCAGTGGCAGGTTTACGAAAAAGAGAGGTACGATGTTGGCTGCTAATATCCGAACCATCCACTATAATGCCTTCTTCACGTGCAAGACAGGTTGTTGGAGTATGTTGCACCGAAGGATAAACCTTATCCAAAGAACCCATGTCCACTTGATCAACATATCCCGTGCTCAAAGAAGTTGTTGAAGCAGGTTCCTCATAAAGCAAAAGCTGGCGAGAGGTGTCACAAATAATCTCAGTCGATCTGCAAATGGACGACTGGTTCTCCCTGCAAAGCTGCGTAGTTAGGTGCTCACCAATGTCTGAGCCACTATTAGAAGGCTCAGAAACGACAAGGTAATCCTTTCCTTCCAAACCGGACGAAGTAACAAGAGTCTCGGCGTCTTTAGGATCCGTGCTCACGGGGGCGAGGGATAACGACTCACACCTCGAAGTAGGCTCCGATGTAGGAGGTGCCGAAGGACTCGTGCAGGCTTCATTTTGTAACACTTGAAAGGTGTTAGAAGTCGTCAAGGAAGGATTAGTAGGCTCAGGAGTGGGACGAGAATCCGTACGATTACGGACCTTATGTTCCTGAGAATCAGAACGTCGAAGAGAGCGTCTTGAAAATTATTGATTTGGTTTAAAATCTGATATTTTTACATTTATGCATAATAAAATCTTATTATAGACTTTTGTATTAAATAATTTACTCACTCAATGTCCATTATATAAATATAAGTATAATTATATTATTATAACATGTATTCAAAAATTCTAAATACTTAAAGTCTCAGTTTCGTTATTATACATAGTATAATATATATTTACTCTTTACACAGTTTATAAATTGATTCTATTTTAAATAATATATATATGGATATGTATTGTTTCTCTATGCATATAGATGCATGTTATTTGCATAGTCTAGGTTTTGATTTAGAATAAGTTTCCTTAATTTTGTTGACATATCCTAAGGAAACTCAAGGTATAAACTAAACAATGATAATAATATAACATAAAATATGTAAATAAATTACAAACATCCACATTATCAAAATTGTATACAAAACCAACTCATAAATACAATAAACATTATTTAATTTATCACAAAGTAATTAAAACTATTTGACATTGATTGATTGCATATCAAATTATATTCAAAACTTTAACAAATAAAATTATTTTTGTATAAAATCAATTTTTTATAAAATTAATTGATAACTTTGATTAAAATATTAATGGCTGAAAGAAAAAAAATGAAAATATATATAACAATGATTCAAAAATTATTTTATAAAAAAAATAAAAGAATACTATTTTGTTTTTTCATAAATATATAAGTTGTATAGGCTCAGTCACAAAAAATACTATTATTTTAAAAAATATTGACGATGATTATTAGATATAACTTCATTGAATAGCACTACCGCAAAAAAAGAATAACATTATTTATAAATTACAAGTAAAATATCTTCACATATTTAAAATTAATTTTTCTTCAATACTGATAATGAAAAATTTGAATATCAACAAATATATACCCTTATATTTTTCTTATATAAGTGATTGCATATCTTATAGATTCCCTAAATAACAGATTGACTAAATCTTTATGCACCTACAAAGATTAACACAGGTTGCAAAATGTAGATTTAGTGGGTCTAACCATAACCATCGAAACTTTATCATAGCACAACAACTAGAGTGTTTAGAAAAACAACAACAACAACAACAACAACAACAACAATAAAAAAAAACTTACACACATAAAACATAACATTGGCATACAAATCCCAACAAAACTTAATATATTTGGAGCAGTGCGTTGAAGAGGAGCAATATGACGCGGAAAACAAAACATACCAGTAAGAAACAGAGTACAGGAACAAGGTATTTTGATATTTTTGATTGCAAATAGAGGTTTTTTACTATGCTAAAAGGATCGAAAAATTTGTAATACATGAATATCCTGCATGCTAAAAGGATTTGATTTGTTGTATTTTTTTTATTTATTTAACCCAACATATAGAAGTTTTCAAATTATCATACCTAAGACAAAATAATACTAGTTAGTATATATTCATCATCAATTACCATTAGAAAAGTGCACATCTATGTAATTATATAGCTATTAGTTGTAAGTGTTTAACTTATCTTTTTTTTTTTTTGTGTGTGTGTACGCGTGTGTATGTTCCCTTTGCTGATCGATTTATTTTCAATTTTGTTTTACAAAACTGAGATACAATTAACAAGATAATAATCAGTTGTGTAATAAAAACCTATAGTTTAGAAAGACTGTTTTACTTATATATAATTTTCCTTAGTTTTATGTTGTGTGCAAGTGTAAGAGTAAATTAAGAAAGGTGTGACTTTACCTATCTTTTTTTTGTTCTGTGGGGTCATTGTTTGATCTCTAGTATATATGTTTCAAACTTGTATGAATAATATCACAAAATTTCAGATTAATAATACAAAAAAAAAATTACAAATAAAATAGTAAACTGAATAGATTATATAAAATATATAGATAATAGTTTTTAATTCTATGTCTTTGTTCGTGGCATTGTACACCTACTTAGACCCAGTCTCCCATCAGAGGCTTTATCATCCAAGATAAGTCATGTCAGGTTTTCAGCCGATAAACTTAGGCATAATATAATTCTCAATTTAAAAATAGTAAAAAAATATTGATGTAGATATGTTGTATGCTTATATTTTTTGATACGAATGGATCTTAATTTATCTTGAGTGTTTATTTCCTTTTGAATGTTGGTTAGCTCAGACTTGATAAACAATGATTAAAATTTAGAACACAAAAAAAATATTATTTTTGTATGCAAAATTATCATTCAGATCAAACAACATTCAATATCAAGAATACTTATATATGAAAAATTAATTAGGATGTCAGGACCAGCTTAAGTCTACTCATATACTATGCAATTATAAGCTATATTTTATAATTTCTCTTTGTAAGAAAGATCATATTCAACAATTCTTATATAGGAAATATAAAAATTAAGTTATATAACAATTGCAGTAAAATTAAATGTTTTTAGCTTATATGCAGTAATATATTTTTGCATTCAATCTCATTTTGAAAATATTTAAGAAAACATAAATAGTTTACATGTAACATTGTTTTATAAAAACTAAGTATTTTTGTTTCAATATAATGGATTACTGATAATGTATTAACATAATCAACACAAGTCTGACCAAATATTTTTAAGACCAAGAACATGCAAAATACATAAAATGATACACCCCACAAAATCAAGAATAGATGCAGTAAGTTTGTGGATATTTCAAATGTAATGTTGGAAATAAGATATTATTAGAGTATATTATTTGTATTTAAAATAAAAAAAATCTCTGAAAAAATTGTACACGCAGCAACTCTCAAATGACTCTAACAACATAATTAGGATGTAACTTTTTAAGATCTATCTTATACATAACAATTGCAGTAAAATTAAAATAAGTTAACTTATATATGCTGTGATTATGCTTATAACATTTATTCATTATTCTAATATGTATATCATTGATGGATTATATAAAATATATAGATAATAGTTTTTTTTAATGATATGTCTTTGTTCGTGGCATTGTTACTCATACTTAGACCCATTCTCCCATCAGAGGCCTTATCATCCAAGATAAGTCATGTCAGGTTTCTAGCCAATAAATTTATATATAATATACTTTTCAATTTAGAAGTAGTATAAGAATTTTCATATAGACATGTTGTATAATTATCATCCAAGATAAGCAAATAGGTTAGCTTATAGTTGTTATTATGTTTCTATATTCAATAAAACTTTGAAATTATGTAAGAAAAAGCTTTAATATTCTTTTATCAAAAACTATGCTTATTTATTTCAGTCTTATAATAGTTAATGATATTATAAATATATATATTTTTGTCCATTTGTTAATTAAAGAATCTTTAGGTGTTTTATACAACTATTCAAATATAATTTCATTATAAAAGACACTATTATAATACATTGTTTGAGATTTATAATACATAAACTATTTAAAAAATAATCATATGCAGTAACTTTTTTGTTTATGTTTATTAATCAAAAATATTTTAGAATATGATCACATGGACCAACCATTTTTTAGAATTTTATGAATAATTTCTGATGAACTTTTTTAATTGAAAAAGTGACTACTTGAGAAATCAGAATTGAAATGATATACCTATTTTCAAATGAAATTGAAAAGTATCCACCTTTAGTAAGAATCTGACTCATCGAGTATGATTACTATTACACTGGATTTGGCCCATTAGCTGCTAAATCTACCATTAGATCTGGAGGTACATAATATAATAAATTAGCTCTCAACATTATATATGAACATATATAAATGAATTCCAATAAATGAAAAACTAAAATTGAACCTAATAATTAGACTTGTAAGCAAAACAAGTCATACCTGCGGTTCGAGTTATTAAGTGTTCGTCAAGACTTGACAAATTGAGACCACGTCAGAGGAAGAGAATTTGTATCATTTATATAATGAGTATCAATAATCTACCAACTCAGCAAAGAATCAATAAAAATAGATATTTTAAATTAAAGAAAATTATATATATATAAAAAAACCTTAGCTCGGAGTATTACCTGGTGAAAAAATTCAACAATAACATGCATGTGATCCAAAACCCATTGAAATTGTAGATTTGCATAGATTCGGTCTAATTATGGTGGTGCTTTTCAGAATGATATTTAATTAACGCAATTATTAGAAATTGCTCGATTATTGTATTTGTTATATATATATATATATATATATATATATATAATATATATATAATATATATATATATATATATATATATATATTATATGTAGTGTGTGTGTGTGTGTGTGTGTGTGGTAAATGAAAACTAAATTTCTTATTTATGAACCTAAGGTCAATTATGGTCCTTAGATCTAATTAAATGGATGGATCAGCATTTTTCCGTATATTTCTTATTTGATTAAAAGTATTAGGATTATACAATAAAATGACTACTGGTGTATAAAACTAAAATATCATTAAAGCACTGTGATTATATAATGAAAGCACTGCTGGTATATATATATATATAGGGTTGGGTTCAAATGGAACCATGTCATTATATGTGAACCTAGGGACTGATCTTGACCATTAGATTGGATAATCTTGATGGTTGAGATCATGACATGTCAGCATGGTAATAATGTAAAAAAATACATTAATTAATTAAAAAGGGTATTTTAGACATATATCAATATTTACAAAGAGCACTACATTGTTCTTTAGAAAGCACAAATAGATTAAAAAAAAAAAACTACGATTGTATAAAAAAGCATCGCAAATTTCGTCTATAAACTGCAAATTCAAAATTTTGAAATGAAACTCAAATCTTCAACAAACCATAACTTTTTCAATTTTTATTCGTTTTGAATGAAATATATATCAAATTAATCACATTCTCAAGATCTACAATTTAAGATACATATTGCATATTTAAAAATGTAAAAATAAATAAATACAATTAAATTTAAAAATCTGAATATTAAAAGCATTGCATATGACTAATTATAGCACTACACAAGTCTTCAACAATGCTTTTTTTTTTGTATGTTGGCAGTGCTAGTTTTTTGGAGTGCTTTCTTAATATTGTTGCACCGCTTTTTTTACTACACTACACTGCTTTTTATTATTCAACATCCATGAGAATATATCCCCACAACAGTCATAAGACACATTCGCCATTAAACATTACAAAGAGATATTCAGCAGTGATGGATTCGTGAACCAAACCAAATGTATAGGTGATTCAAGTGAATTAATTTCAGAATCTTTGTTATATTAGCATTCAAGAAAACAAATTCTCATGAACCAAAGAACTTGTTCCTCGTGGTCCACACTGTCCTTCATCACAATGTAATACATATCTAGCTACATCACGACAGTTAATCCAATAACCCATGCAAAAATGCAGATTTAAGTTACAAAAGCAGATAACAGAGTCATCTTGCATAACATTACACAATTTTTAACCATAAATATTTAAAGTTTTGAACATCCAAGTGAATTCGAATGAGATATCCCTTCAAGCTTACTGTCAAACTTGCCTTTACCTGACTATCCACACACACAACAAACAAAGGACTAACTGTATAAGTAAGAGCTTTGTACACTACACTGCTTTTTATTATTCAACATCAACGATTCCAGGCCCAACCCCAAACGATTCCAGGCGCAATCACCACCGAACCTGTACGCCAACCCATGGCCGTCGAACCCGTACACCAACCCACGGCCGTCGAACCCTACGCCAACCCACCACCGAACCCGTACGCCAACATCGTCGCCCAATTTCCATCGAAACCGTACGCCAACCCACCACCGACTGTCACCGCCGTCGTTTTCAGAAAGGGTGGACACCACCGCCCCGAGCAACCACCACCAACCGCAACGAGTCCAGGCCCCGAGTCGCCGTCCGAAGAGCCACAACAACCACCACCAATCACCTTCAATTCGAACCACTGCCAAAACCCACCGCCACCTTCAATTCAAACCACCGCAAGGTGAACCCCAAACCTCCGTTCCAGCCAAACCCCCAACCTCCGTTCCACGCCCCCCGATTCACGCGCCATCATTTTCAGAAAGGGTGGACGCCACCGCCCCGAGCAACCACCACCAACCGCAACGAGTCCAGGCTCCGAGTCACCGTCCGAAGAGCCACAACCACCACCACCAATCACCTTCAATTCGAACCGCTGCCGAAACCCACCGCCACCTTCAATTCGAACCACCGCGCGGCAAACCCCAAACCTGCATTCCGGCCAAACCCCCAACCTTCGTTCCACGCCCCCCCGATTCACGCCCCCCGATTCATGCCGCTGCCCAGACGCTGGCCGTCGTTCACGCCCCCCGACTTTCGCCCCCCGATTCATGCCTTGGTGGAGAGATGGCCGCGCGGTGGCTGGCTTGGTGGAGAGATGGCCGCACGGCAGCTGGCTTAGTGGAGAGATGGCAGTGCGGCGGCTGGTTTTGGTGGAGAAAAGGATGGGTTGGAGATCGCGCGGCGGTCTGAGGTGGCCGTGTGTTCAAGATTATGAGGCGGCGGCTGATTTTGGTTTGGCAGTCGAGGAGGAACCATCGGAAAAAATGAGATTTTGATTTGGGGAGGGGACGGTATTTGGGGACGGGGAGGGTTTAGTTTAATTTTCTGATTTATTTTAATTAATGGGATTATGTAAGTTTACATAAACATCCTTCTCCTTCCATATATATAATTTAATGAATTTAAAAAATAGAAAAAATCTGGTCCACACATATTATTAGATCTAAGGTCAGGATTGGTCCCTAGGTTCGCATATATTGATGTGGTTCTCATTTGAACCTAATCCTATATATATATATATATATATATATATATATATATATATATATATATATATATATATATATATATATATATATATATATATATATATAAATGTGTGTGTGTGTGTGTGTTCTTGAATGTTAGATTAATATATTAGTTGATTTTATGTTTTAGAACAAAGATTAATTTCAATAATATAACTGGTAATATGTACATTAAAAACTTAATTCAAGGTTCATCCAGGTATATTAATTTAATTTCGTTTATTTATGTATTTATGATTTGCTTCTTGACTTTCTAACTGGTATAGGCATTATAGATATGTCAGTGAACACATGCCCGTGCGTGATCCCAAGAGAACTATCAAGTGTGGGCTCGAGTAGAAATACGGTTCATTTAACAATTCCAGAGCTAAATTGCTCGCTCGATTATATATAATAACATTTGGTTTTCATATTTTATATTTTTTATGTTATTGTACTATTATATTTACTGTTTGTATTATTTTATTTATCTTAATTAATGTTCTAGCATAAATTCGTATAGGCCCACAAATATCAAATAGGAGTGTAACTACAAAGTCGAAAGGACACAAGTCTAGCAACAATGTTACTCCTTTTCAAAACTCGGCTCTGAGTGACATCACTAATGGTATAATTTTATGATTTGGTTCCAACGTTGAATTAATAAAATCTACACTAAAGAATACTCGAAACAGATATGTTTATTTTTATGTTTATGATGTATAAAATATGTACTTATTAGTTCGAGATGACTGTATGTACATTACAATGAGCATATAAATAAAATTTGTGGTGGTTCCAAATTAAAAATATTCATTGACCTCACCGATGATGACCCAGTGGAAATACAATTATTAACGATAGTGTCGTTATGAGGGAGATAGTTCTGAATACTAAAAATTCGACACATGTCTGTTAGATCGTCTCTTATGAGCGCTTGTCAGTCTTATTTTCACGTATTGTAACATAATTTTCAATTTATTTACTAATTATCATAATTGTTACTTGATGGATGGATTTGCATTGTTTTAATTTAAACCCCGATTAAGAGAAGGCCTATACATGTAGGAAAAAATATTTCAAATACTCATGATGGTATAGTCATGGATATTGAGAAACCGTGCAACGACTAGCTGTAAAATCTTTATGCGAGTGTTGGTCAATCATAATTTCATAGATTTTGCCACCATTTTTAATTTAGTTAATAGTTGTCATAATTGTTTTTGACATACTTATTGTGTGTTTTTGGATAACAGTTCTAGTTAACAAACGACCCTATGAACATACGAAGAATGTTGCTAGAGGAACCACTAGCGCAGGCATGGTAATTGATCTCATAGATGACGGGACTAGAAACAACGCACTAGCATCAAGTAAAAATGTTTTTGAATATGCTGTGTATATTCAAATTTCCTCATATTTATTAGTGCACCAATGATTATTCCGCATCTTAATTTTATATCACTCTTACAATATGAATGAGTTAATTAATTTCTAAAGTATTGGGACATTGATGATATGAGCTATCGGTGTAAATTCTTTGGTGCCATGTTTTGGTTCGAGGAGAGGCCAAGTTCCCAAAATAACCCAATAAATTCAGACTATAATGGGTGTTGTAATCATGATATCTTTGACCTCCCCAGATTGAGGAACCGACTACGTTGCTACGTGAGCTATTGAATAGAACCAACAGTAGAAATAAACACTTTTAGAATAACATAAGATCCTATAACAGTATGTTCTATTTTATGTCTAAGGGGGAGGGGAGATGTCCAGTCAACTGTTGTGCCTCAACGATGATAATGATATAAATAGAGGAGATGGTCCTCCATTTTTCAGAATACACGACCAAAACTACCACCTAAATGGTGGTCTATTGCAAGATAATGGAGTAACACCGACTTACATATATGATACAGAAAATGAAGTTTCCCACTTGATGAATTCTGTGAGATTCATTATGTGAAAATAATTATAATGTTTACAATTATTTAGTCTTGATATTGTTTACGACTTGACTATTTTTTATAATCTTCATTTTGGTTGACTGTGTTGTAATGTAGGCAAGGAGGCATGGCTAATAATTTATGCGAAGAGATTATTGACGGGCTGAAGTAAATGTTGGACGAAGAGAGCCAACTTGTAAAGACATTTAGAATGGCAAAGGATAAAATGCAAGAGTATGGTTATACTGATGTTCGATTGCATCTTGTTGGCAAGATGACTAATAACAAGGATGAACGTACACGTAATCTACCCACTTGCAATGAAGTTGTTGTGTTGGTTGTCGATGAATTTGATGGTGCTTTAGGGGCGAGGGATGGTGATCATAGAGTACAAGATGAGATGCTTTAGAATGAAAATGACCATCTCGGTAGTATTTGAATTTCGAAGGCCCTCCATGTTATTTTTCTCTTTAGACTCTAACATGTTTCGAGTTGTGTCAAAATTCGAGTTTGCAAAAGATGCTTGAGATGCACTTCAACTCCATTGGGAAGGCCTTAATTGCATTATTCTGAAAACTGAACCGGTCATCGAACCGGTAAAGCTATAGGTTTAGTAGTTCACATGTCCAACCGTGGCTGGACCGTGGTTAACTTTTATATATAAATAAATAAATAAATATATATATATATAAATATATATATACACCATTATTAAATATGTTATAAATAAATAAAATAAATTAAGTTAATAAAAAATATGATTATAATATTTCTTAAATTTCAACTCAAATATTTTATATGAATAAATATGAGTTCATCAACCACAATACAACATAAAAAAACATAGTTGAATTAATTACAATAAAGAAAAATCAAATAAAATAGTTCAAGTCTAATATCATCACTCCAAGTCCAACAACTTCAAAATGAAATAAAATTAACCATTATAATATTTATTTATTTGTACTCCAAATAAGAAAATAAGACCTCATCAGTTTTTATTTAATATAAAAAGTCAATTTTTATTTAATTTATAAATAAGAAAGCAATTAAAAAAAAAACACGAAGTGGAACCGGTACAGGTTCACCAGTCTAACCAGTTCATGACTGGTTTAACCGGGTTTGTACTGGTTTTCAAGCACGCCGTTTTTAACATGACAACTATACCGGTGTGATGACCGGTTCTCGGTTGAACCGGTGGAATCGGCCGGTCCGATCCAGTTTTCAGAACCACGCTTAATTGTCAAAATTATTTTATAAAGGATGTTGTCACTCATAACTCCACAAGTTTAAAAACTCAAGGAAACTCCCTACTAAGTTTTCTTAATTATAAAACAATTGAATCTTTGAGAAATATTGCGAGTTCTGGGTTTGGTCTATGTGATAATGAGTGTCAATATTCAGAAAGTTGTTCTAGTTATCCAATGAGTGGCATTGAGTCTAAATCATTTGAGGAACTTTCATCTTGTTCTGGCCTGGAAAATTCCACCATGAATGCTGATCAGAATACTATCGAGGATGTCATCACATCTTCACTTTCATCTGTAAGAGCATATGTGTCTAGTCATTCAAATGTCTTGACTCTTGCCCTAGAAGATTTTCTAGAATCTGATAGTAGCTATAACGTGGTTTATACCTCCTTAAAATCAAACATTCCAGGGTCTTGGTACTTTGACAGTGGTTGCTCTCATCATATGATGGGTGATAAGACCAATTTGAAGGATGTTAGGCCTTTCAATGGAGGAAAAGTATCTTTCAAAGGTGGAGCACATGGTAAAATCGTTGGTAAAGGCACCTTAAACATTGACAGGTTTCCAGAACTTAAGAATGTTCTTCTTGTTGATGGGCTTATAGAGAACCTTATAAGTATAAGTCAACTTTGTGACAATGGGTTATTTTTTAGATTTGATAAACATACTTGTGAAGTTTTTGATGCTTCTAACATTTGCGTTCTTTCAGGGATGAGCTCAACTGATAACTGTTATCAACTTGGTAAAAATCAAGTGTGTCATAATGCCAATATTGATGCACTCGATTTGTGGCATCAAAAACTTAGTCATGTTAATTTTAAGATGATACAATTTAGTAAAATTTGACACTCTGCATGGATTACCAAAACTTAGCAGTATAAATGATAGTGTATGTGGTCCGTGTCAAAAGGGTAAACAAACTCATTTTTTTCATCGTAAGAAAACTGATACTACTACGACTCATTGTTTTGAACCTGTCCATACGAATCTTATGGGTCCAATAAGTGATGAGAGTATTGGTGATAAAAAATTACTCTTTTGTTCTTGTGAATGATTTGTCACGCTTTACTTACGAGAAAAATTAGATGTTTTGGAGTCATTTTGAATGTGGTACAAAAAGATGTTTAATCTTACAACTTAAGAGTTGTTAGGATTCATTCTGATCATGGTAGAGAGTTTGAAAATAATTCTTTTACCTCTTTTTATGATAGAAAAGACGTCTCTTATGAATTCTCAGCTCCCAAAATTCCTCAATAAAATGGGATTGCCAAAAGGAAAATAGAACACTTCAAGAATTTTCATAAGTTATGCTATGTTCTAAAAACCTTGCAAAATATTTTTGGAATGAGGCTCTTCATACTACATGTTATATTATTAAGTTTGTGTACTTAAGAAAGGGTACTATGTTAACTCCTTGTGAGATTGTCTTAGGGAAGAAGCCTAACCTAAAGTATTTCCATGTGTTTTGTTTCATGTCATGTGTTAAATGATAGATACTCTCTTGCTAAATTTGACTACAAAAGTGGCATGTGTTCTTCCATAGAATATTCATCAAATAGTCATGCATACTGAGTATTTAATCTACGCACAAGACTATTATGGAAATTATGAGTGTTGTTTTTGATGACCTTTCAGGCTTGAACAAGAAGAATGACACTTTTGATCTGATGGAAATACTCTCGTCCTCCTTAAGTGACCTGAAGTTTTTTCATGATGCTGATGAGTCTACGGCTGTAGCATATGCTACTGTTAATATGGCCACAGATGCGACGACCAATGCGGCTGCATCTGCCCCGACATCTATGAAAGCATCAAAACATGTTGAAGCTGAAACTGATTCTGAGGATGAAGTTGCACTACAGTTGAATAATAAGCCAAACTCAACTAGATCTCTGGACATTCTTAGCAGAATTCAGAAAATCACCCTATCTCTCAAGTCATTGGGAGTTTTGGGGATTTTAAGGTTTCTCAAAAGAAGAAAATCGAGTTTAGAGAAATGATAAAGTTTTCACGCATGTCCATACAGTGTCCAATAGTAAGGAAGATATTATTTTGTGTCTTTTTTTGAACCTAAGAAAGTTTTTGAAGCTTTAAAAGATGAGTTTTGGCTTATGTTTAGGCAAGAAGAATTTGATCGATTTTCTAAAAATGATGTGTGGTACTTAGTTCCTAATCCTAATGATGGGAATTTCATTTGTACAAAATAGATTTTTTAAAATTAGATTAATGAGCAAGACAATATTGTACGTAACAAGGCTCGATTAGTCGATCAAAGCTACACTCAAGTCGAGGGGGTTGAATATGATGAAACTTAAGGATCTTAGAGGCTACCTTATCTGACTCCATAATTAGGATTCCTCATGAATACTTAAGTATCTTAGAGGAACTTTAAACTTCTCCCTATGTTACAAAGGTTTTCCAAATGTACTTGAGGGATATAGTGATGTTAATTGGGTCATTGATAGTTCTGAAATTAAGTCAACTAGTGAGTTTGTTTTTATGTTAGGTGGAGCAGCAATAACATGGCGATCTAAAAAACAAACTATTATATCTTGAAGTATAATGGAAGCTGAATTAATAGTTTTAGGTACTACTTGTACAACTTCTGAATGGTTGCGAGATTTATTGCTTGACATTCCACTTATTCCAAAACCATTACCTGCTAATTATTCATTGTGATTGCAAAGTTGTGATTGATCTTGGAAAAGAAACACATTCAAGTAAAAAATGAATAGACACTTACAAGCAAGAAATAAAAGTATAAAATCTTTGTGTAGATAGTTGAATCGGACTTTTTGCACTTACTTTTTATTTAAGAAAAGTTTGTCTGCAAGAGAACGGGGCGATTGTAAGTGATAAGCTTGACTTGATTTGAATCTCCGAGGAATGGTAATCAAAATCTAGATGCTCATTTTAACACAAATTTACTAATCACACGATCAATGAGTGTTGGTTTTATTTTTATAAAACAAGAGGAAAATAACTAAAACGACTTTAATTTAAATGTAATAATCTATCGACACGAATCATGATAAATCTACAAGAACAATTATTGGACATCATAAAGAACGAGAATAAAACATGTAGGAAACCAAAGATGTTCGATAATTAAATCAAAATCAAATAGGGATTATAGAGTTGTCTATATTCTAAACACCGAAAGAATGACAATCTTGAATTGAAAGTATGAAAATAATAATAGAATCCAATAACCCTTCGTTAACAAATTCAATCCCAAACTCAACAACTAAACAAAAATCCATACACAAGTAATCAACATCTTCCAAACAATTATTGAAATCCACAAGAAAAATGCAAGGAATTGAGTATTGAATTACCCAAACAAAATCTTTTAATTTTAATCACAAAAAGAGATGAGAGAGCTCCCAACGAGCTAATCTCTCAAAATCCAAGTTAATTTCCGACATAATTTGCAGGCCGGAGATTAGCATGCTGATGTGACCAAAAATATTGGTGCCTCAAGAATATGGGGTACTGACCTGAAATACGAAGTCAGCGACCTGATAAACCTTTGATATAAGTTCAGCGACCTGATTGATCTCCAAGATGCTTCTGGCGACCTAGTAGATCCTGCAAAACAAAACCCAAGCCAAGGCGGTGGACGGCCCCGGCGTAGGCCCTCCGATGCTTAAGTTAGAGAGAGTTTGAGAAAGTTGAGAGCTTAATGAACGTAGGATTGTAGAAATCAACTTAGGGAGAAAAGTGAGGCCTGAGTCCTCTATTTATAATAAGAGAAGTACTCGCAATCTAGGGTTCCCCTTTCCTACTATAAGTGTAATACCATAAATAGCGACCGACTTAGGATTAGGATTCCTCACGTATGCTAAGTTCCCATAAATAATAGCACTCGACTTGAGTGTAGCGTTGAGGAAAGGGGAATATGATGAAAATTTTGCCCCATTAGCTATAATTGAAGCAATTAGCTTGTTACTTGAAATAGTTGGTCATTTTGATCTTAAACTTCATCAAATGGATGTCAAGAGTGCCTTCTTAAATTGAATCTTTAATGAGGAAGTGTATGTTGCATAACCTCAAGGTTTTGAGGATCCTTATAAGCCTGATCATGTTTAAAACCTTGAAAGGAAACTCTATGGTCTCAAACAAGCACCTCGAGCTTGTATGAGCAATTAACCGAACATACTCAAAAAATAGGTCTTAAAAGAGGTGAAGTTAACAATACTCTTTCTTATTGCCCAGATTTACATGGATGATATCATTTTTGGGTCTACGTCTGAAATACTCATCAAATCCTCTGTAGATTTCATGACTTCAACATTTGAAATGAGCATGGTTGGAGAGTTAAAATATTTCTTGGGCTTACAAACCAGGCAAATGAATGATGGTATTTTTATATCTCAAAGCAAGTATGTTAGTAACTTGCTTAAGTGACTTAATATTGAAAATATTTCTCATTGAAAAACTCCCATGGTCTCAATCCAAAAGTTATCTAAGGATGATAAGACTGAAGGAGTAGATCCTACTTTATACAGAACATGATAGGAAGTTTGCTTTATTTCACTGTCAGTCCTCCTGACATTATGTATAATGTTTGTGTTTGTGATCGTTACCAAGTTAATCTTAAAATCACTCATTTAAAATCTGTTAATGTATCATTAAGTACACAGGTGGTACAACCGAGTTAGGGATTTGGCATACAAAAGACACTAATGCAGTTCTTGTTGGTTTTAGTGAATCTGGCTAGGAAGGTTATGTTATTGATAGGAAAAGTCAACTGGTGCTTGTTTTTATCTTGAAAATAACTTGGTTTCTTGGTTTAGTCGAAAGTAAAACTGTGTTTCTTTATCTACAATTGAGTCTGAATATGTAGTTGTAGGAAGTTATTGTTTCCAATTGTTATATATGAATCAAATGATTGAGGACTATGGTTTACACAGTGACACTCTTACTATTTTTTGTGATAACACTAGTGCTATTGACATTTTTAGGTATCCACTTCAGCATTCTCATATAAAACTCATTGATATCCGACATCACTTTATACGAGATTTGGTTAAGAAGGGCACTATTCGAATGGAGTATGTTATCGCTAAAATTCAGTTTGCAGACATTTTTACCAAGGCATTAGATTATGAGAGAATTTTCTCTTTGAAAATATCTCTCAATATGTGCTCTATATAAATGTGAGTCTGCATGCCGTGACATTTGCCCTCATATCTGCCGTGGCATTTCATATTATGCTATTTTATTTTTTTAGTTATTAGGCATACCTTGCATAGTGTCTCATCTGCTGAAGTTACTGTTCTAAACATGCATTGGTGAAAGGGATGGATGTTCATGAAAACCAAGATGTGGTTTGTTTATTGCAGGAAACGTGCATTCTCCCGAAAGCACAAAAATAATATCTTATCTAATGCGGGAAGTCGTCAGCCATCCTAAAAGGAGTGAGAAATTATGCTAATTAAATGATTAATATTATTTAATAAAGAAGCTCACGTGTACAAATCTATGATCAATGCAATAAAATGAAATGATATTTTTGTTGCTAGATAAAGAGGAGGTATTATCTACTCCCGAACATAATATACCAAACTCTCTTAAAAACTTAGAATGTTAATCATTCTCTGAGCTAAGAATTTACAATCCATTGACCTTGTGAACGGATGCCATTCTGGATGTCATTCGAATTTGGGACCGCATCTCCAAGAACTAAATCTATTTGTTTTTATTTCTTTTTGTGTGAATTCCTCCTTTACATATTTTAGTCATAATACCCCTTGGAAATGCATCACTTGGTATGAGTTGGGTTGTTGATCTTTCGGTCGTAAACACAATATGAGGATACACATTCCTCTTTTTGGAAGATATGGTGATGTTGGATTTTTATGTTGTGTTATACAAGAGAGAGCTGAGTTTGAAGGTGAGATCTTGTCAGGATCTAGGACCTTCATAAGCTATGGTAATGTGGGTTCATTGCTTTCTATTCTTCCTTAATTAGTTTGGAACTTTCTTACTTAAGGAATTTTTAAACCTAAGTGTTTTTCTTTTTGAAACCATCTAGGTTTGTTTCTTTTTGGAAACTCTTAGGCTTTATGATTTTTCTTCTTATATATATTTATATACGATCACTAAGAACAACACACATACACTCTTGTTCTTTTTGAATATCATTGAATTTATTGAATTCTATTCTATCTCCTAATTTTACTTGAGTGTGACCCTTAATTAACCCCTACTTTCTAGTCTAGCAAGTTGCTTTCAGGTGTCAAATCACTATTTTGAAGTCCAAAAAAAGGTTCTTCTTCCTCTTCCACATCCAATGCTGCCACCAATGGAGTCACCGCCATGTCTAATAGCCCTCTGCAAACTCAGTCATTTACCATGGCTGATGCTGACATCGATGATATCCCGAATGCACCGACTGATATGACAGAATATGGGGCTGCAGTTGCTCCCAGGTCACCGTCCCCTATTGTTCAAGTCACCCTATCTCCAATGACATCACCAATATCACCTACTTCCATTGAATAAAAGTTCACCACTCCATCTGACTCTCCGGTCTCCTCGTTGTTGCATTTTGCTCCTGCCAACACCTATTCGATTGATTCAGAAACTGCCATGGTTCCAGTTATTGAATCCATTGGATCATATACTTCTCTATTCCTAGGAGATTGAGGAATGAAATCAATGTTGTGAACTTGCCAAACTTCAATCTTATTCATGACTCGCTCAATCCAGACTACACGTCGTCTTCTTGAAAGTCCAAGCGCCACTAGGGCTAAAGACCTGAGGTTCTTGAGTCACCAGACTATGTTTCCAAGGTGTCCAGGAAAGGTGGATCGAGATCCAAGAAGTAGAAGACCCAAAAGAACCTAAAGAAGAAAGATTCAAAGAATGAACAAGGGTTTCGAAGAAAGGGGGAGATGCAGTCGCATATGCAATTGCGGATGTGATTGTTGATGTTGTCGACATCCTTTCCAACTCTGAATCACTAGATACAGTTGGTAGGCGTGAGTCCCATGTGTCTATGAAGGGATCTATTTCTGATTTGAAGGCCTCGTAATTTTTCATGGGCGGGCATACTTGTTCTTCCTCCGCTCTGGTGTCTAATTCTCTCAACGATGATCAGGTACCCACTGGTCATGCTCTTCCACGTCTCCAAAAGTGTAAGGGAATTGCTATTACCCCTTCATGTCCTCTAGCCAAGACGATGCCTGATATCTCAAGTGATGAGAACCTCTCGGATGGAATAATTCAAGCTCATGCACGCCTACATATGAGTTTATTGATAAATATTTGTGAAATGCAGACTTGGTCAACGCTATTTTTAGGAATGCGTTCAAGGATGGTGCCATGAATGCGGTCCCTGATGCTTCTAAGTATGCGATCACATTTGCACCTTTATCTTGTGTAGACTATGATCTGGGTAGTGCTTTTACTAACACTTTTTATACTACAACTGCTCATGATAGGTACAAGATGTTTGCTGGTCAATATCTAATCAAGGAAAAACATTGTCACTTTCTGACTTTTTGAATCTAAAACTTCAACAAATTTTCGAGATCCAAAAATTCATGCACACCATTTAAGACGTTTCACCCTTCGTGCAACCTTTGATTTATGAAATTTACTCCAACTTGAGTGCAAAGGTGCATGATCTTCCATCCCAAGATATGGACGTGTATATGTGCATGTGGAGATTTAAAACTTCACTCCAGCTATGACCAATGAGTTGTTTGAGACTCCCGATGTTGATGAAGATCCCGAGGAAGCTGTTTTCACTCGAATGATCAGGTTCTTAACGAGTGCTCTAACCGCCAAGTGGTGGACCCGATTGCCATCTTCTCAGTTAACTTTCTTTTTTGGGTTTTTGCACAAAGTGTGCTACAGTAACTGGACGCCTACAAATAATAACTCTAGAGTCACCGAGCTTCATGCCCGCATCCTCTACCGACTGGGAACGAGGATGCCATTCAACTTTGGTAGCCATGCCTTCAATGTCGTCACATCCTTTTCCACATACTCCTTGAGAAAGTGGGAATTATCGTTTCGTAATTAGATATTTAGAGTGCTCATGTCTCAAAGTATAGTTCCACGAGTTCCTCCACTCGGATGCCCGGATGTATTTTCCGTTGCCCCACCACTCCTCAATGCTAAGAACCGGTTGGTTGATATCCCAGGGGTTTACTCCAATGATGAGGATAGATCTTCTAATCATGATGATTCTGATCTTACTCATCCCACACCTTTTCCTAATGTCGCCCAAAATTCCATCCAAGATGTTGCCACAAATTCAGACCGCATCTCTGGTGGCATTCGTGACCAGAGTTTGTTGATTCTAGTGCCTTGTACGATTTTTCTAAGTCAACTTCATTATGATAATAAGGCTATTACTTATTTTAGTACTCTCCATTTCTAGCTTCTCGGCCTGCTTTCCGATGCTACTCTTTCCATCCAAAAGGAGGAGATTTAGGTGAAGATTCTGGTGCTCAAGGTTCTGATTTGACTGCTCTAACTTAGGAGATTGTGCCTTGTTTAGAGAGAGTAAGTCAATCAGAGTATGCTGCTTTTAATGTCGTTGGGTATACAACTACTCATCTTGCATCACATTCAGGTGGAGCTGGTCCATTTTTAAGTTGTGCTTTACCTACTGGCCTCCGTGATAAAGATGATGATTGGATGGAGTTCAGTTTTAACGTTGCCGTTGTGAAGAATAAAAACTATCCTACTTCGGAGTTTGATAATCTCTTTCAATAAGAGAAGTTTTATGTTTCTTTTGATAAATTATGTTTAATGTTAATTCTTTTATTTATTATGTTATATATTTTGCTGTGCAATGACTATCACCTTTTACTCTAATTTATTATGTCTTATTTTTGTTTGATTTTACAAATATTGTACCGGATGTCATAACATACTTCTTAACCGTATTATGTTTTAGTACATCAATTTAGGGGGAGTAAGTTTTGGTGATCATACAAGTTTCATACTTGGTATTTTCATCATACATGTTTTGGCCAAGAAAGACAAAAAGTGGGAGATTGTTGAGTCACGTATTTTTCAAATACGTGATTTAATAATTAGTTGATTTATTTTGTCTTATTTAATATTTTGACTTTCTTGCCAAAATTTAATTATTTAGAAAAAAATTGATACTTATCATTTATACTATAGTCTTAGATTAGTTTGTAATTCTCTTTCGGTTATTTAGAACTCGTATATATATATATATATATATATATATATATATATATATATATATATTATTTAGGAGTTTAAGATTTTATCTTATTTCCTTATATTATATATATCTACAATATATTATGTATAGTTATTTCCTTAGAGTAGACTTCACTTTTAAGGGTAGTAAATATTATCATAACTCTAGATTTGATCTTATTTTCTAACTAATGATATTTACTTACTTTATTATATATATATATATATATATATACTATATATATATATACTATATATTATAGACTGGGATTCAAATGAGAATCCCCGTCATTATATGTGAACCTAAGGACTAATCCTGGCCTTAGATCTAATATTGCACAGTGCAATTATATGTCCAGGTTCATTGTGCTTTTTACACAGTACTGTAGTGCTAAAATCAGTCCAGTTTTTTTAATTTAATTATATATATATATATATATATATATATATATATATATATATATATTATATATATATATTACATTTTAAAACATGCAATATGTATCTTAAATTGTAGATCTTGAGAATGTGATTAATTTGATATATATTTCATTTAAAACGAATAAAATTTGAAAAAGTTATGGTTTGTTGAAGATTTGAGTTTCATTTCAAATTTTTGAATTTGCAGTTTATAGACGAAATTTGCGATGCTTTTTGTATACAATCGTAGTGTTTTTTTTCTTAATCTATTGTGCTTTCTAAAGAACAATGTAGTGCTCTTTGTAAACGTTGATATATGTCCAAAATACCATTTTTAATTAATTAATGCATTTTTTTTACATTATTACCATGCTGACATGTCATGATCTCAACCATCAAGATTATCCAATCTAATGGTCAAGATGAGTCCCTAGGTTCACATATAATGACGGGTTCTCATTTGAACCCAACCATATATATATATATATATATATATATATATATATATATATATATATTAGAAAAGTATGGACATATTTCCAATGAAAAATAAGTTTTCAAAACATTTGCATGTTAGCCGGCCTATATACTCACATATAAACAATCAATTCAAATGCTCTTTAGGATGTTACATTCTCTCTCAACTATATCACTATAAGGAAATACAATAATTTTGAATCAGAAGAGATTATGAATATGACTTTATGATGTTTGTGTGCCTACTAAACTGAAAATCGAGATATGTATCAATAATAGAACCATTTGTAGGAAAAACTAAAAACTGGAAATGAGTTTATGATGCTTGTGTATGTTTGTTTTTATAAAATGCAGAACAATAGTAAAAACATTTAGAAAAAATTCCAAAGATTAACAGAA
>BMAC01000492.1:332377-349315 GCA_014905375.1 Phtheirospermum japonicum
TCGGAGTGGCGTCCCGACCTAAATTTTCAATTTATTTTTTTTCTGTAATATTTTTTCAACTTTGAATAAAGAATACAATATTTATTTAATAAACCCTAATCTTTTATATTATTATTTTATAATATTTCTTAAATTTTAATTATATTTTATATAATTTAAAATGTTTTGAGATTTTTTTTTCGTTATTTTGAAATATATGTTATTTTCTTGAGTTATTTTTCATTAATAAATTCATTTGATAATTAGTTATAATAAGAATATAAAATTTTATATTTGATTATAACCTAATCTTATGACAAAAAAATGGCCACCCATGTTACAATGGATTCTTGTATGAAGAAAATTCACACTTTGATTGCTATTTAATGAATGAACGAATCATTTATTGGCTTTGGTGAAAAAAAGGAGTTATACTCAATTTATAATAATTAAATTATTGAAAATATATTATTTGAAGTAAACTCTACTTATAATACATTTTACTTATAATACTCAAATTAAATATCAACTGCAAAGAAAATAAAATAAAAATATAATTTATATTATTATTAAAAATTAGTAGTTTATATATCATTATTATTGTTAATGTATCATAGAATTAGTTTTAATGTAATATAACCTTTACCATATTAATTATTATCAGTTAAAATACTAATTTATATTTGTATTAAATATATAAATTCAAATGCAACATAATAATTCAAAATATCACTAGTACATTTTCATCGAAATCTAATTTATATATTCATTAAATATATAAAATATTACTATAATATTATTCATTATTATTGTTAATGTATCATTGAAATAACTTTGAAGGTAGCACGATTTATATTAAGATTATATTAAACTCAACTACATATGATGGTTATTATGCTATATAATAAAATTTTAAAATATAGACTTTTAAATATATAATTAAAAATATTTTACTAAATATTTAAATATTAGTAGTTCATTTCTCATTGTTAACAACATTCATAAAGTACCATCGAAAACTCAATATATAGTAATTAAAATTAATTACGTTAAATTTAATATAATTTAGAATTTATATAATTATATTGGAGTTGATATGACTGTATACTTTAAATAATGTATATATATATAAATATATATATATATATATATATATATATATAGGTTCAAATGAGAACCATGTCCTTATATGTGAACTTAGGGTCAATTATGGACCTTAGATCTAATTAAATGGATGGATCAGATAAAAATATAACATAAGTAAGTAAAGATTAATTTTATTATTCAAGAATAAAATTTTCCGCTTTAAGAAATATCTATTTAAATTATTAATTACACATGTAACTGTTGTGAAAACTTACCATACATATCATGTTGTTTTTAAAAAAACATACGGTTAGATATAGATATATAAGTAAGATTTTCTTACAATTATTTAACTTATACATTATAGTAAAGTTAGAACTGCATTTAGATATCACTTATCTTATGAAAAATCCTATTGCAACGGAGCAAAACACTACATGTAGCATCATTCTTCGTTTATATTGCGCGCTATATATCTCATTATCTCAAGCTATATTAAACTTCTTTACCTTTTTTGTGGAATGTAATAAAGATATCATCACAAAATTAAAAGTTTCCTTTTTGAAAGTTTCTTATTTTTGAAGATAATAATGTATAACTATCATTTATAGTAAAATACCAGATAAATATTTTAGTAATGAATAAATGGTTTAATTGTTATTTCATCGACCAAGGTCCATATGTAAGGTGGGTCAGACATAGGTGCATCAATGAAAGACATTATATATATATATATACTATATAATATATATATATATATATATATATATATATATAGGGTTGGGTTCAAATGAGAACCCGTCATTATATGTGAACCTAGGGACTCATCTTGACCATATAGATCGGATAATCTTGATGGTTGAGATCATGACATGTCAGCATGGTAATAATGTAAAAAATGCATTAATTAATTAAAAATGATATTTTGGAATATATCAAGTTTACAAAGAGCACTACATTGTTCTTTAGAAAGCACAATAGATTAAGAAAAAAAACACTACGATTGTATACAAAAAGCATCGCAAATTTCGTCTATAAACTGCAAATTCAAAAATTTGAAATGAAACTAAACCCACCCCTATTGACCATAAGTCAAGCGACGTTAGGGTATTGTGGTTCCGTTTGGTCGTGTGGTTTCATCGCTGGACAAGGATTCGGCCACGGGTAAAAATGCGGACCACTTTGTTGCCACCCGACAAAGTTGCCTGCAAGTTTTGGTGTTTAGGAGAGTAAAACACACACCACACGCGAGCGCGCGGCGCGCGCAACACATACACACCCATATATATATGTATATATATATATATACTATATAATATAGAACCTAATCCTATATATATATATATATATATATAGGATTAGGTTCAAATGAGAACCATGTCCCTATATGTGAACTTAGGGTCAATTATGGGCCTTAGATCTAATTAAATGGATGGATAAGATTTTTTGTGTATTTCCTGATTTAATTAATAGTATTAGGATTGTATAATAAAAGCACTAGTTCGCATGTTCACATATAAGAACATTATTCTCAAATGAGAATCATGTCCTTATATGTGAACCTAGGGTCAATTATGGGCCTTAGATCTAATTAAAAGGATGGATCAGATTTTTTGTGTATTTCTTTATTTTGATTAAAAGCATTATGATTGTATAATAAAAAGCAATGCATGTGTATATAACTAACATATCAATAAAGCACGTTGATTGTATAATAAAAACACTGCTGGTATATAATAAAAGCATTAGTTCGCAGGTTCGCAAATAATGACATGGTTCTCATTTGAATCTCTCTCTCTCTCTCTCTCTCTCTCTCTCTCTCTCTCTCTCACACACACACACACACACACACACACATATATATATATATATATATTTGTGTGTGTGTATACATCATATAATATCAGGTGGACCCTCATGGTTTAATTTTTCGATGATGATGATGATGATGATGATGATAATAATAATAATAATAATAATAATAATAATAATAATAATAATAATAATAATAATAATAATAAGCGATAGTTACAAATACGGATTGTAGGAATTTGGTTTAATTACAGGAAAAACTCGATGATCTCATAAACTACTCCCTCCTATTCATAATAAATATCACTTATTTTCTTTAAAAGAATTATTCAAAGTAATTGTCGATTTGTTCTTTCCAATACTAAAGAAGGAATAATATTCCTAGTTTACCCTTATATCTTATTCATAACTCATTCCAACTAATACTAATTATTACTATTAGTTTGAAAACCTGCGTAGTACGAAAAAGACATTAAAACGTAAAATTTATTTAAAAATTAATAACATCACAGAGTGGAATTATTAAAAAATAATATTTTTCGCTTTAGAATTTTGATTTTTTCTGTAAACTACATTAACTATCTTATTCAAAATGATACCATCGTCATCGCAGCATAGAATTTTCAACCCTTTACGACTCTTAACTTGAGAAATCGTGATATATAATTGGCTGTGGCTGAACAATGATCTTCTAGAATTACGTATATTGAATATCTTATTAAATAACACTCATGTAACACCCGCGATACACAAAATTTGTATAAAAAAATGAATACAAGTACTAAAAAATTCAAACGAATAACAAACAGATAACAAGTTTTCAATATTTGTTTATAATAAACAAATTCAAATAATTTCAGTTCTTGTTCATAACATCGACCAAAATCCAAAGAAAATTATAAGGAGAGAAAAAGGATTACTTACATAGATGACTAATACAATAACATTACATAGACCACTCTAAACAAATCCCATGTTCGCAGCCCTAAAACTTGAAAGAAACCACAAAAAAGAGAAAAAGAAAACTAATGACATGATGCTTTAACATATATACGAAGATTCGGTTCCCACAACTAATATATCTTGATAAATCTGAGACGATTGTTTTGTTAAGCAATCTCATCACCCGTGGTGTTGAAGAACACATAGTACTACTTATTGCCAATGTAGCTCCCCAACTTTATAAAAGGATATCAAGGTACAAACTCAACGACTATCTAACAAGGTTGCTGCCATTGAGCGAATCTCTTGATACACTAAAAATACTTAAAAATGGAATCAAATTATAAAATCTCTAGTCAAAAGGTGGACATGATTACACACTCGATCCACAAAACTTATTTTCGGTCTTCTAGTCCGAAGAAGGTTGCTACATCCCTGCTTTCTGCTAAGCATTTAAAATATTTTCCAAAAGAAAACGGGTGAGCCAAACAAGCCCAATGAGGGGGGAATTGGCATGCAATATTTATAAAAAAACAGTTTTCAAAATTTCAATCATGAAATTCAAGTGAGATATGACAAACAATAACAATTAAGTGCCATATGATAAAATTGTCAAAAATGCAAATTGTCAATCACATAGTGAACAAATTCAAATCAAGTCTAATCAAGCAAGTGAACAATTCACAACACAAGAAACACAGGGTCAGCATGGATCAGATACTGAACACCTTTTACGTTCTCCTTATCACCTCATCAAACATTTGGCTGAAGCCCAAGTCACCTTATCCCTCCCAATTGGCTTGACGTCCCTTTGTACTAGGTTAAAACCCAGGGATCATCATACTCATGAGTATACCCAAATTTCTACGACCCAATCGCCTGTCGGACTCCGTCCTTCAGTGCTTGGATTAGGAACATGGGAAGTCAGACAAGAATCGCAGGCAACCTGCTCGATTACTTGTCAAACTATCCCACACCAATAATAACAAGCAAGCAAGATTTTGACTTGAGAGCAAATTTTTTGATGTTCGAACAAGATAACAAATTTTATTTCTTTTCGCACAAGTATACAAAGTACATGGAAATCATTTACAAACCATAAAATATGATTCCAACCAGTGTCAATATCATGTTCAAGATGACAACAAAGACGTATGAATATAACAGAGTTGAATAACAAGATACACATATCAAACCTTTATGCAGGCATATAAATATGTATGATGTGGCTGTAAATGAGATAAGGAATATTTTTAGCTTGAAAGATTTTATTTTTATTTTTTGAAAAAGTTATCTTTGTTTTTCTTTGTACATAAAGTGTTTCCCACTATTTTCAAAAATCTCAAATCAATTTTAAAAAAAACTCTAGAAGAAAAATAACACCAATTTAAATAGTTTTAGAAATTTTAACCCCACCTTTCATCTTGTTGGATTGGCGGGACGGAAAGATAATCAAGGCGGACTCCAAACCCAAAGTATCACGTCTATCAAAAGTTAACATAGACTACAAGACCAACATATAAAATTAGGAGGACGAAATCGCTCGAAGCCAATGGACAACGCTTGTAGAAAACGAGACAGCACCATGGGGTAGTTGTGCAGTGTTTGTAATTTAGGCATAAACTTCAGTAGAAAACTGATATCGGTGTGATCTTGGTGTCTATGGAAAGCTAATACATAGATCTACAACTCTACTGAATTCATTAAAAACAAACTTAAATGTAACGAGGTTGAAAATGACTAAAACAACAAGAACATAGATGTTGTGAAAATAACAAAATAGTTTTGCGCATCATTCATATTCTTGTCATATATTCCTGTAGATATTAGATATATGGTTTATTTTTGTGGCTACGGAAAGCCAAGATGCCTATCTAAAACTTCTATGAACATAGGGAGAACAAATAAATAAGTTAAGAGAGTGAAAATAGCACATAAACAGGAAGACAGTGCGCTGCACATATTTTGACAACAATCAAGAATTTTGTAGACTTTCTTGGCATTTTGACCTTTTAAAACCTCAAGATTTCATCGTGTTACACTCCCCGTACCTCAACAAAAAAATTCATCAATTTTTTAACAACATCATTACATCAAGTCCATCCAATTTCAACAAAAATAACTACCCAAAATCAAGAACCATTTTTACAACTCAACTTATGACTCAAGGACACAAAGTATACGAACACCTACGGATCATCATGCCAAAAATAAATAAATATTTGAAAAAAATGAAATTCCAAGTCTCTTGAATTTTGAAGAATTTACTCACTCCTCCATGCCTATAATAAAATTAGGCGAGCACCAATAAAATAAGAAGATGAGTGGAACGAGAGCGGCAAGAATGTAAGATGATGGCCGAAGTTTTAAAAGTTATGATACAATAATTGTTTAAAATTCCCGAAATTTGGAAAAACATATTTTGGGTGTATCTTAGTTTCAAAAATAAATTGAAAATCTAGTCCTATAAAGGTTTCAAGATCATCACCGATGAAGAATTTGCAAAAGGATGTTATAAAATAACATCTTAGTCTAAGAACATAAAAATTAGCAAACTCTATAAAAATAGTTCGCACTGGTCTGTTGCTTCGATCGTGGTCCCAACGATCAGCGGCTCAGGTGGTTTATCAGGGAAAGACACAAAACTAAGAGCAATGAGCGAAGAAAAATGGGATGTTTTTTTCTATCGATTCTCGCCTCAGCCGTAAAGATAATGTCTTCGATGGACAGCGAGCGGCGTTGAGCAACGATTCCTCGCTTGAGAATGAAATAAAATTAAACTAAAATTAAGAAAATTAAAGAACAAGAAAAGAAAATGATCGAGGGAGAGAGAGAGAGAGTGGATGCGTGTTTGATTTTAACATGTAATAGATGTGAGTCGAGGGATATATATATGATGAGAATCGAAAAGAGATGCAGGTAAAGCTGGTGAAGGGTTCATTGTTAAGATAGAGATGCCAACAATGAAGGAGATATATTTGAGTGCATTCTCTTTTGTATTTAAAATAAATAGACTTCAGTGTTTGGGCTTAGTTTTCAAGTGTAAATCAATAGTCAAGTCTTGTAAAATAAAATTTGACTCCAATTATTTTATTCCTACCATAAGATAATTGTATATTTAAAATAAATCAAATTATAAAAAAAATTTAGACAATTTTTTAAATAACATACATGACTAAAATGTAGAAATTATAACTACTTTAATAAATATATCTAGTTTTATTGAAAACGAGACTTTACAGCCAACCCGACAGTAATCTTCCCTACCCACCATCCGTTGTAGTCGAAGGCGTCAATAACACCGTGCAAGGAGAAACCAAAGCACAAAAATCCATCAAACAAAATACAATATTATTAGATCTAACAAATAAAAGATGAATGACAAAGTGGATAAGAAGAATTATTGAAGAATGCCAACTAAGAAAAGTCAAAGTCAAACATCCCAATAAATTCAAATAATAAAAAAAACTAATAAATCAAATATTCCATTTAATGATTCAAGAAATACATATTTTAAAGTGCAAACAGATAGACGTATTATCCAAGAAAATTCAAAAATCAAATATCCATAAAAACTCCAAAATTAAGAAGAAAACTAAGTGAATATCAACTGGACAGTTGGTTAAATCAAATGGAAGGAACATGTACTGCATCACAACTCATAAGGTTGAAATATGAATGCCCATAAATTGAAGCACACACTACACAAGAACACAAAATTGTCGATAGAGATTACCGACGGAAATCAACCTATCGACAAATGCTCACCCTTACCGACGGCATCACCGATGACGCACTTTATTGACGGCCTACCGACAGATGGCATCCCTCAATAGAAAGGTCTGTCAATAAGTTCTCGGGAAGTTGGCGGCAATTTACCCCACCCAGTAGGTTGACGAAAAAAGTTCGTTAGCAATATTTAATAAAAAAAAATCCATTTTTTTATTTGCGATAG
This sequence comes from Phtheirospermum japonicum, assembly GCA_014905375.1. Taxonomy (NCBI): domain Eukaryota; kingdom Viridiplantae; phylum Streptophyta; class Magnoliopsida; order Lamiales; family Orobanchaceae; genus Phtheirospermum; species Phtheirospermum japonicum. Next base: position 340,152 of record BMAC01000492.1, read on the forward strand.
AAAGGTCGCCGTCGGCAATATTAAAAAAAATTAATAATCCAATTTTTTCATTTTTCTGATTGATAGATAGCCGTCGACAATGCCGGATTTAATATACCGACGGATAGTGTGCGTTGGTAATGCCGAATTTACTAAACCGGTGAATTTATCGACGAAAATAGGTCCATCGGTAAACTACATAAAATAGTAGCCCCGTAGGCAGACTGTTCATTCGCGTTTTTTCAACCAAAAAGAGAGAGAGAGAGCAATCAGAATTTATAACCGTCGCACACGCCGGAGTTCGCCGCTGCACGGAGCACACACCGGAGTTCGCCGCCGGAGCATATTTTTTTAATAAATTGTGGCGCTTTTATTAAAAAAGGATAAATGAGTCCGAATACATAGCAAATCAGTGAATAAATGAAAATAAAGATATTAGTGCATCACAAGGAATCCCTACTTAAGAGAACTCTTTGAAACTCTGAGTATAGGAGTAGAATCTTCATCTGCAGCAAAACCCGCCCAAGATTGTCTAGAAGCAATAATCATGAGGTGAAGGGCGGGAGAGGATTTTGTATCGTCAACAGTGAAAGGAGTAGAAGATTCATGTTGTAATTTTTTAATTATATCAATTAATTCTTGATTAGTGGTAGGCTTAATAAAAAGTGGGGTGCAATGTTGGCTGCCAATATCTGAATCATCCATTATAATTAATGCCTTCTTCACGTGCAAGACAAGCTGTTGGAGTATGTTGCACCGAGGGAGAAACCTTATCCGAAGAACCCAGGTCCACCTGATCAACAGAACTCGTGCTCGAATGAGAAGGTTCCTCATAAAGTACAAGATGTCGAGAGGTGTCACAAACAATCTCAGCCGATCTGTAAATGGTCGACTTCCCTTCCAAACCGGACAGGTAACAAAACTAGCGGCAGCTTTGGGATTCATGTTCTTGGGAGCGGGAGATAACAGCTCGGACCTCGAAGAAGGCTCTGAGGTAGGAGGTGCCGAAGGACCCATGTAGACTTCAGCTTGTAACAAATTGATGTCGGACTGTACCGATTAAAAGTGTTAGAAGTCGTTAGGGGGGGCTGGGTGGGATCAGGAGTCGGGTGAGTATCCGTGCATGTATAGACCTTCCTCTCCACAGATTCTGAACGTCGATGGCGTCTGGTGTTAATCGTACTCCAATCATCCTTGTTAACGTTCTGAGCATTACGAGGATTATAAGAGGGGTAAGAACCAACCAGATGCCCAACTAATTTGCAAAATGAGCAAAAATCTGGCAGGTTCTCATACCCAATGGAGATATACCCGCAGTATCCTTCACGATCGATCATAACAATCTCTTGCTGGGTATTCTCAAGATTAATCTCAACCGAAATGCGAACAAAATAACCCACCGAGCCACTAATAGAACGCTCATCAATTTGTGAAGGGGTGACAACAACTCTAGCGATATTAAAAACGAAGGAGTGGTCCTAGTATACAATAGGTAATCCGTAGATACGGATCCAGACTTGAGACGAGGCCGAAGAAACCTTGTATGGGCTGAAGTTTGGGGTTCAAGGGAAGAGTCGAGTAGATCTTGAGCCGAGCTTCCAAGTGGATATGGTTAACGCAAGCGCCCTATCTATGTCTAAGGAGAACGAGATGCTGAAGAAACCTTTTCCAAGCGGAACAAAACTCCACGATTCAGTATTTTCCCAGGTAGTAGACAATGTGGCCTTGCAATCTTCGAGCGAAAGGGGTTTTGATCCTTTGGGTTGTAGAAGACGGACTATAAGGAAGTTGTGTAATTTCGAAATGCGACTTTGATAGCAGGATTCGTCGATAGTGACCAAAAAGTATTCCCCTTTTTTGATCGGAGGGGCACCCAAGGTCAAGCCCGTCGGGGGTGGTTGGGTGGGTAGGGGAATGGCCTGGGCGTCCGGACCCATGGAGCTTGGGCCTCCACAGCAAGGGTGAGGGCGCTGGTCTTAGGCAGAGCCCTGGTCTTGAGGCCGCTAAATAACAAAATCCGCTAGAGTTTGGGCCGAAAAGGGCTGGGCATCCAGGACCATTTTGCAAGGGCCTTCGCTGTTGGGTTAATGGGGGTGGGCCGCAGGGTAAGGAAAAGGGACAGATCCCATCTCAACAAGTGGGCGCGTGGGAATATGGCGAGAGTTGAACAAGTGAGGGCGTCAATGTCAAGCCAGACGAGAAATCAAAGTCTACAGGAGTTACACTAAAAAAGCCATGCAGCGCCGGGTTCGAAGGAAAGGAGGAGGGAGAAAATATCGATGAAATTGGTGGAGTCAACGTAGCAGCTGGCAAGGATCCTAACGACACAGGTGTGAAGGAGGTGCAACGTCAAGGGCCCCGGCGGAGAAGGAATTTTAGTTAAAAATAACTCTGGGTGGGGCTGCAAACCTGTACTAGAGGAGAAAGATGCATCGGTTGGCGGAGGATCTTGGATCGGATCCTGAAGTGCCGGGGGAGCGATTATCAGAGGCTTCAGAGTAACACCGAGGAAGTGAAAAGAGAAACCTTGCGCGTCAAGCTACTTGGCGGGAACCTTAGCCTCCAGCAAGGATCTAGAGGGTATGGAAGCTGGAGTGGGATCCAAGAGACCGGGAGAGGAAGAAGGCGGGTTGGACCTCTGTTAAAAGTTGTCGACGTTGGCAAAGAAAACGCCTGGTGCTGTAAGAGTGAAGACGAAACCTTCTGGTGCTGCAAGAATGGAGACGGAAAAATCTGTTGTAAGTGCGGGTGAGAACACTGCAGCGTGGGCTGTGCCAGAACATGTGACGGTGTACAAGTGGTGCCTTCTACAAATGAACAACATCCCTCAGTATAACGGTCCTTCGGTAAGTTCTCAGGAAGTTGACGACAATTTAACCCACCCAATAGGTTGACGGAAAAAGACCGTCGGCAATATTTAATTAAAGGAAATCCATTTTTTTATTTGTCGACAGAAAGGTCGCCGTCTTTAATATTAAAAAAAACTAATAATCTAATTTTTCATTTTGCCGATGGATAGATAGCCGTCGATAATGCCAGATTCAATATACTAACGGATAATGTGCGTCGGTAAACTCCATAAAACAGCAGCCTCGCAGACAGACTATTCATTCATGTTTTTTCAACCAAGAGAGAGAGAGAGAGAGAGAGCAATCAGAATTTATAACCGCTGCACACGCCGGAGTTCAATGCCGCACGGAGCACACGCCGGAGTTCGCCGCACGGAGCACACGCTGGAGTTCGCCGCACGGAGCACTTATACCATTGCCTATTAAGGTATGCTACCCTTTGAATTCAAATTTCATGTTATTCTTTTTCTAATTTAGGGTTTTAATTTGATTTGAATTTAGGAATTAGATATTGATAAATTTAACTGGGTTTGAATTTAGGAATTTAGTCATCATTTATGCAATTGTGAATTATTTTGGGTTTAGAGTTCACTTATGCAATTAGACTTTATTTCAGGGTTTAATTTATAATTATTTATAAATTAGATTCGATTATACATCTGCATAAAATTGGGGCTAATTAGGTCGTTAGTATTCATTTATCTAACTGGGGTTTGTTTTGGGATTTAATTTATAATTATTTAATAAATTAGGATCGATTATATAAATTTGAATTAAATTCCAATTAAATTTGAACCCTAGTTAATTAATTATTCGTAATTTGAACCCTAATTATATAATTATTATTAAATTGGACCCTAATTATGTAATTATTACTAAATTTATTTTGGGTTTCTTTTTATTTCTTTTTTCCCCGTCTTTTTTTTTCCATGTGCATGGATACCTGTGAGGTGATTTGTAGCTCGCATAGTGTTAATGTGGGAGTCTTTAAAAAAATCATCAATACTTGTCAAATGATTAATGTTCTTATAATTACACTAAAATTGAAAACACTTCGATGATGAACATATTTTATTTCTTTTTTATTTGTGAGTTGGTTTTTTTTTTTATTTTGTCATGTATTGGTTACACGGGTATGAGTTAAAATGATGAACACGTTTTCATTGTTGGATTCTTATATCTGTGAGTTACTTCGATGATGAACACATTGTCATTGTTGGATTCTTATAATATTTTCATTTGTCAAATATCCGAGGAGTGAATTTTATTCAGATTCCTACATCCGTTATGGCACGTGTGATTAAAATGACTACTAACAGAGTGAGTTTCATTGTTTTTCTTTCTTCTCCATTAATTCTTCTTTTCTTTCTTTCTTCTTTTTTTTTTTGTATAATGTTTCAATGGTATTGGGTATTGACTAAGAGAAAGGTTCTCTACTCTTCAAGCGCGATCTTGCCGGTCATTTTTTTGGTCACAGGGTAATTACTATGATTTTTTTTGTTATTTCATTTCTTGTTAATTGCTAATTTTCATAATTTCGTTTATATCATTTTCTGATTTTTTTTTTTTTTTTGATAGGCAATAAGTGCTGGAGGGAAAGAGCAATAAGCTATTAATTTCTTAGATAAGAAGATGAAAAATGATCCTGCATCCTATGATGAGATCGTACAGGTAATATTTAATTTTATTTTTTCATGATTTAGTATATAAATGAGTTCTTTATTACTGTTTACAATTAAGAACTTATCCTGATATTGTCACATTTGATTTGAAAGAAAAAAAGTACATTGCTGGTTGAAATTTTGGAAAGTTGTATTGCTTGAAATTAAAAAAAGAAAAAATCTTTAAGCACCTGACCTAGTGTGATATGGTATTTAATACAACTATTTTCGGCTCTAGAATATGCTTTGCTGGAGGACTTCAAAGCCAGTGAGATTGAGATAATAATCCTTGTTGCTATTTTCTGATTAGCAAGTATCACCATTAAGTCATTTTGCTATGTGTTTAGATTTGTGTTGTGAAGAAAGAGGGTCCAGTTTTCAAATTTTTGTTGACTGGAGAAGTTTTTGCATAAACTATGATTGTTTCATGATGGATTGATGCCTCTGTGTTTATCTTCGTTATTTTACCTGATCTTTATTCCATAATTACATAGGCTGTTTAGAAGTTATTCTTGATTTCTTGTTTATATTTTATCCATGAGAATGCATTGTTGTTTTCTAATGGAACTTGACCTGAACTCATAAATCTGCTCCTTTCCAGGGACCCGAATGCATTAGCTTATGTTATCAAGTGCTTGTGTGAGAATAAAGCTAAGGTTGTGTCCTTGGATGAGGAGAGTTTGTAAAATTAGAAGGTCTATGGATATAAGAATAATTCACGGATTCACGATGTTGTTAATCAATGTTACCAACATCAGTTAACAACATCGACCAGAGTAAATTAAATTTATGCAGCGGAAATTAAAATATAAGAACACAATTAAACAAATTCAGTTCACAAGTAAAAGTACTTATGAACTTGGGTGTACAAACCCGAAAACTATATTACTTTCTTTTTAAGTTCAATACTAAATATAAAGTAATATATGAAAACTAAATATCAAGAAACTTGATACTAAATACTTGTTGCCGGAATGACAAGATCTTCTTCGTCGGTCACGCAACTTCAAAGATCTTATTTATCACGAACGTTGGCTCCAAGTAGATATCACTTCTTCGTGTTCTTCTTCTTTGCGTCGTGCGTCGTGAGTTCTTTGCGTCTTGCGCCAATATCCTCGCAATAATCCGTGCGTCAAAAAGTGATCTCAAGTATTAGGAGTTCTTGTGTCTTAAATAGACAACCTAGAATCCTAAACTTGGTAAAATTCTAAAAACAAATCCTAAACACAATCTAGGAATAATTAAAGTCTTGTACATAAACTAGGAAACATAATATTGTCCTAAATCTAGTTTCCTAACTTATTTTGTGCCCAAGAAAGGCAAATAACAAAATAGGAATTATTGCCAAGAATAAATTCCTCAACAATCTCCCCCTTTTGCCTTTCTGGACAAAACACTAAGACGCAAACACAAATGAAAATAGAAATACTAACTCCCCTAAGATAGAAAACTCCCCCTAAACAAAACACCCAATGTTGTTAAAATTCAAACCAACATTACAAACCAACATTGTTCAAAATGACCAACACTTCACAAAACAAACAGAATAAAGGAACTTATTGACTTCGAATCCTCTTTGAACGTCGAGGAGATGTCGAAGTTCCTTCACCACTATTCTTCCTCTTCTTCTTCTCCCTCATTTTCATCATTCTCTTCAAAGCCTTGTTGCGCGCTCGAATTCGCTTCCGCCTCTTCTCTTGAGCAAGGCTTCGGCAGCAACAACATCTTTAGCATCAGCGGCAGCAGCATTCTCATTCTCGGCAACATCAGCAACATCTTCTCCATCAGCATTGTCTCCCCCTATGTTCGCGTCAACTTCCTCTCCCCCTTTTTGACCAGAAAGGGAAAGGGCGTCCAAAAGGGAGGTGCGAAGAGCCTTAAGCTGTTTCATCTTCAAACCTATAGAAGCCACGTGTGCACGAAGAACCTGGGCAGAAATATTGACCATGTTGGGATTGCTCGTACCAACATCACTAGCAACATCGACCGAAACAGGCGCCTGCCAGGGTAAATCAATCACTCAGGCATCGGTAACATGCTGATTGCGCAGAGCAAACCATTCAGCCTCTCCCGTGAGCACATCCTCGGGACCAAGCTGTAAGCCTTGATTCTCTAACAAACTGAAAACCAAAGACGGAAAACACAATGATGCCGCAGACTTCGTGGTGGCAAACTTAGTGATAATATCAAAAACATGCTGACCAAAACTAAATGTGAACCCTCTCCCAAGATGAAACAAGAACTGGGCCTGAGTCCGCGTAACAAAGGTTGTGTTTTTGGAGGGGACCCAATTACAAATGGCAAGCTTATGCAAAATAGAATGAAGAGATGAAAGACGTGTACTCGGAAGCTGCTCAAGCCAAGAATTAACCATCCCCCCAGACATAAACTTAACTACCTCATTCATATCATCCACCATCGAGTCACCCCGGTAAGACTCAATACCATAAAACCCATCAATTAACTCAGGGGTGAATGAAAAGACTTTGCCATGCATAAAAACCTTCCCATAATTGACTGACTCCAAATCAACCATAGAGGGCAACAAATTGGCAAAAAACTCGACAACAACATCACGCACAAAAGGCATGGCCGTGGAGACGGTGGAATACATACCTTTGTGTCGGAGATAGGCAATGAGATTGTGTTTCTCAAAAAGTTCAACCGGAACTCATTTCTTGGAAATCAAATGACGACTCTGGTAGGCATCAAATAGCTCGGCAGCCTCGACAGTGATGAATCTCTCCGAAAATGGCACCATGTCTTCAAGCTCGGGCATAGGAGTAGCTGGTCCTAAAGAGGACTTGGATTGAGCCGATGCATTAGAAGAAGGTGGAGATGGAGCAAGAGTGGTTCTTGGAACAGAAGCAGTGCTGGAGGACGAAATAGACTGCGAGCGACGCGATGTTGGTAAGGGGCTACCAACATGACTAGAAACATCGTCCTTTGCAGCAGCCTTCTTTTTCTTCTTATCCTCTTTGCATTCAGCAAGAATATCTTTCAAGGGCACATCGAATGATGAATCAGGCGAATACTCAAAAAGACCTGTGTCAAATTCAGGCGTAGCAGCACGAACTGGAGATGGTGGGGGATCATCGGTAAGTGACTTGGCAGAACTTGTAACCTCGCCGGTGATAAAGTCCAGTACAGTGTAAGGGGGCGAAGAGTACTCAGTAGCAGTTGATCCAGGAGAAACTTTGACCTTTCCCTGGCTGGGAGAGAAACTATCCTTCGTCAGGCTAGGTCTCCTGTCGGCCTTACGTACAAGCTATTTCCGGCGAGTAAACCTCTTCTTCTCCGGCAGACTAGGAGCAGAGGCAGACGGCGGCACATCTCCGGTAATCGGAGCAGTAGGCTCAAAATCATGATCATCAGGGTCAGACTCCACAACAACATCCTCTTGTAGATTCATGTGTTCGATAGGCACGTGGCGAAGCGGACCAGCCTTGCTTTTCGGGACCGCGGGCGGCACAACGCCGGGCGGTATGTTGCGCAATCGTCTCGACCGCTTCAAAGTTGGGTTTCCCATGCGTCCGAAGGTCTCAGCCACAAAAGCTAAATCTGGGATTTTATCCACGTCAATTTCGTTCCCAAGCTGTCCAGGGAACACTTGAGCAACCGGCAAGGCATCGACCGACGATGGAACAGGCACGGCAGCGAGAGAATCGGGCGCAGGCGATTGTGGTGGCGATGTTGATAGTGGTGGGTTTGAAGAACTACCACCACAAATCTCCTCACAAATATCAAGGCCACCAATCTTTGGGAACGGCAGCGGGACCTGTTCGCCGGAGCGGTGAACCTCTTCAGGCAGTTCTGGGATAGACGGCGGTGGAGAGCTGGTCATCCTGCAAAATCTCACAGAAACACATAACCAAGAAACAAGAAATCGAGATAATTTGAGAGGATTAAGGATTCTGAGAGTTTTAATTCGAAAGTGGTTTGGAATAGTGATCAAACGGTAAAAAGAAAATCAGCTTTTTATCCCCCCAAAAAGTGACCGTTGCACACAAGGAGAGAGAAGGTAAATAAAAGGAAAATTCCCAAAAAAAATCACCGGCTGATTTTTATGTTTAAAAGCACGATTTTTGTTTCCATGTAAAAAGTGCCACTCCTCCTAGAAAAAGGCTACGTGATCACTCAACTATCCCACTATCTCTTTCCATAATTTTTTTAAAAAAATTGCACAACTTAATATACAAAATAGGCCGAAAATACAAAGCTGATTTTAATGAACCATCAGCACAGTTGTACCTATCTTGTGCAATGTTAATTTTCACTCACCAAATTCACCTCGTTATTTCCCGTCCAGCCGTCCGATTATGACTCCACTGAAACACTTGGTTAGCTCAATTCGAAACAAAATTAAGAGATTTCAAGCAAGACACAAACACACGAAACAACACGCACAGCAAGATGGCATCTTCACAAAGTATGAATGTCCTAGGGAATGGCTAAAAATCATGACCTAAAAGATTAAAACAGAACACTTTATGATTTCAGTGACTTGATCCAATGTTGCTTTTTATTGCTAACAACATTATAAACCAACATTGCCTCAGGTGAAGTCAATGGAAATTTACCCCTTAACCCAAGTTAATGACAACGTCAATATCTCTCAAGAAGCTAATATTTAAAGATTGGATCATTTTGTATCCAGATTTTCTTCATCCTTGAA